>JALDNG010000281.1:0-292667 GCA_024349245.1 Neodontobutis hainanensis
ACAACACCTAATATACAATGTGATTGAAATCTGAACCACAAACGGTTGAATGGTTATGTTAAACAGGTTATGTCACAGTATAACAGTAGTTATGATACTGTAATTATTGTAAGATTGTATACCTTGAAACTGTTTTGTCACATGACTAATCGAAACAACAGTAAAGCAACAAACATTAAGCTTCCTTTTTACCGTGAAACATTCATTCATAGTGTTGTTTTCTGAAATCTGAGCTCCTGTGTTAACGTGTCGGTGTGTGGTTGTACTCACAGAGGGCAGGCTCCACAGCGATGGGCCCCGACTCCTGAGACTCTTCACTGAGACCAAACACGTTCACGGCCTGAACACGAAACACGTAGCTCTCTCCAGGGACCAGGCCATGCACCACAAACCTACAAACATAGAAACATTTCAGTCAACAAGGCACTGTTTAGTTTAGTTTATTTACATTTATTTACTACATGTTACAATTAGACTACATTAATCATATTTGTGTTTTTATCTTAAGTCCATAGTCAATAGTTCAACCATTTCATTAAATGTGTGGCACAAGGACAGTAGCTCAAAGTGTTAAACCATTTGGAAAATTAGAAGGATATAATGGTAGAGCTTTCAGAGCTTTTTTTTTAAACTTAAAGTCCAGAACACATGTCCTGACCTGTTGTGTCTGAAGGGTTTGTGGTTGCAGGGGAACCACTCTTTGGTGCCGACCACACGTCCATCGATGTAGTATCCCATGAGGTTCTTCAGGATTTTGGGAGAGTCCCACTGGACAAACACAGAGGACTTGGTGTTCCTGGTGGCGACGACCTGTCCCGGGGCAGAGGGAACGCCTGAAAAATGAAACATAACCAGATTAGATTTTATTCAGTAAATATTATTTTAGTGTCAAATTTTACTTTGACCTTGACTTTATCATCTACACAATGTAACCTATCATATTGTATAAAATCAAAGCTGTGTTTAGAGGCTTGTGAACAAAGACAAAAAAGACATCCTGATGCAGTTGTGGTTAACCAGTTCATTGAGCAGGGACTGGTTTAATCTTAAGTGTGGAAAAACAAGATAATCTCTCAACATGCAACAGCAGAGAGTGAATTCAGTGTCACTGCGTACATTCAGTGAAAAACATTAGGTTAATAGTGTTTGAGAAATGGGGCCGGACTCACTGTTTCTACAGAAGTGTGTAAAGGTGTCATTAAAAACTCTGTACACTGTAATTACACTTTGTTTGTGTTTGCGTAACATGCTCATCTGTACAAGGAAGAAGCATTGTGTCACAGAAAGAATGAACTAATCTGTAATTTTATCATTCGTGTGTTAAAAAAAACCTCATGTATAAATATGTTTAAAAATCTACACAAAAAAAGAGACTATTGCCAACATCGATGGTTCTAAATTTACCTTCATTAATTTGTTGCAACCCACTAAATCAAACTCATTTATTCAAAAAACGATTTGTATTATTATACTTAACTGTTTTGTTGACAGTGTGAACTTAACCTCTCACTTTTCAAATAAACATGTTCTGTCATAATTAACGTCTAGCATAACAGTTAGCATAATAATATTCAGAGTTCATATTTTTTTCTAACATACACTCGCCGACGCACAAACATGCCCATGAGCCGTTATAACAAAAAGCACATACTTTTTTCTGTTTTGTTTTTTATCCCTTGATCTCAGTTTAGAAATTCCTTGTTGGCAGCCACCACCAGGGGGCGCTTAGCATGTGTTTCCCAGAGAAACCTACCCGAGCACAGGGGGAACGTGCGCAACTATAGAAGATATACTGTATTTAAAAGCTTGAGTTGTCTATAAAAACACATGTTAACATTGGTCCAATGGTGGAGTCATATTTTAACAACAAAAAACCTAAACATTATTGTAATATAGTATCGATAGATGTTAAATTGTGCATTTGTGCTGAGGCCAGTTTGACAAACACAGACCTAGGTTTAGATCTTAAAAATCACATGTTCGAGCTGCGCAAGAGTGCTTTTTTTTTTTGGTCTTTTTGAGCAATTGTTTTGCTTTAATTAAACACACTGTATTTAAAAGTGAATCCATAAAAGTTAACCAAATGCTTCAGCTAATAAGCCATAAGGCAACACAGAAAAACGCACTGTTACAAGGTAATTTAGTCAGGAAACAAACAGATTTTGGAAGAAAAGTGGGGTAAAATGTTTGTTAAACTGGTCCCTGGTCGTCAGTTTTCAAAGGCACACAGTGGAAAAGTGAAAAAATCTGTGCTATTACTGCAGTGTGATTATGTATTTTTCATTTAAAGTGTACATACCAATGAGCTTCTCAACACCTGCAACAAACAGCAACACACTTTCAATAGGATTTTGTTTAACTGTATCTGTAGTAAACGGACCTGTATCTTCGTCTTTTGATTTCACATTATAGCTTAACGATTGGAAATGTAGCAAGATTATTTTACTGAGTGGCGTCCCATTTTGTTGTTGTTGTTACTAATTCCTGTGTTGTTTAAGCTTACCGTCCATGTCCACCTTCTGGACCGGCTCAGTGGGCAAAGACGCCTCGCTGGAGCCGTAAAGGTTCACCGAATACACCCTGAACTGGTACTTTTGCCCGTCTTGCAAATCAAAGACGGGATAACGTGGCGAGTTCAGTTTGACTGTGGTGTTGATCCGCTGCCATGCTCCAGTGCCTGCTATGCACTGTGGGAGAGCAGGGAGGGTGAGAAGAAGCACAACCAAAGGGCCACAAATGCATCAGAGCAGCAGATAACAAGCAACGGACACAAGAAATACATGATAACTTCCATTGACAGATCTAATACAAGAGTCTTTATGGGACGTACCAGAGTGTCACAGAATGTCTTGGGCTTTTGTAAAGATCTGTCAATGTTTAAAAGACAAATGCAGCCGTACAGCTACAGCAAATGTGCTTAAAGGAACAACCCCAAATCAGAAAAAGTAGGTTTTGTAAGATGCAGCAAAGAAAATGAAGACATGATTTCTCTAATAACCATTGGCCAAAACTGACCTTTAGTGAAATTCAGGGGTGTCAAACTTATTTTAAGAGCCACATACAGTCCAATTTGACCTAAAGTAGACAGGACCAGTAAAATATAAAATGTGTTCCCTTTGTTTTAGTTCAAAGTAGTACAATTACATTAAAAAGCCAATTACAACTGAAAAAATATTAATGTTGGCATAATCCAGTTTCTGCAGCCATCAGCATTTACAGTATGTTTTCACAATAATCACTCATCAAAGCTACAATATGACTTTGATGCTAAAATTTTTTCCAAAACCTCACACACTAAAAAAATCCAACAAAGACCAAAATAGACGGAAGACACTGCTGCTTTTTTCCTAATTTGAGGTTGTAAACATGTATTTTAACATCAATGCAGAACAAAGAGATTACAGAGCGGACTTTAGCAAGCGACACACACCTTCTCGATGACGTACGACAGTGGAGCTCGTCCGCGAGGTTTCGGAGGCGTCCAGCTCAGAGCGACATCGACCTACAAACCTCAGAGGCGTGCACGTCTGTGGGCTCGCCGGGATTATTACGTATCCTGGATGAGGAGTCAACTTAGTGAGGTTCAACATAAAGCTATTGAAGAAGTCCCTTTATGATCTTTGACAAGCTTTCTCTATTATTTGCCCATTACACTCAAAATTGACTATAGTCAGCAGCTCCTTACTTAATAACAGTAAATAATGGGACTTCTTCAACATTTAAGCACACAACAGTTTTCAAAACATATCGAATACATACAGATTTTAGTGCATGAAAGCAAACGTAAGCAAACATTCACAACAGATGTTAGATCGACGAAACACAAAGCAGGTAAAGTTTAAACTCAACACATAAAAGCAGAGTCGGAACAGCTCGTTTTTAAAATTATTGTGCAAATGTTCGTTTTATAACTTGCTGATGCCACCTTGTTCTTACACAGGTTTTAGACGTCAGTTCATTAAGCGATATTTTTATCTGTCTTGCAGTCTTATGTGTTGTCTTGTGTCAGGTGTTTTTCATACGTTTAACCAGGTTATTCATTTTGATACATTTAAATGCTTTTGGTTTCACACAGTAAAGGTTTCTATGGTTTTATATATATTATAAGAAAGAGTGCAGGCAGTCCTCTTTTCTGTGACCAGTCTGATCAGTGAAAAGGCTGAACTAAACACCTCCTGCTCTTAGACTTTTCATCAGGGTGAGAAAAAATTAAAAAGCTAAGCTGTAAAAAAAAAAAAAAAAAAAAGAAGAGAAATCTCAGGGAGAACCACTTCCAGGACGGACAGAGCGGGACAAAGATGTTTCCAGGACAGTTATATCGAGTACATTAATAAACTTTGATCATGTGTATTAAAGAATGAAGAAGCTGGACACTTGTCTTATGTCTGAAGATAAGAAAATAGAGATTTCAAAGTGAAACTTGTATGCTTGTATTCAGGTTCTGCCATATGTTCATTCATTCATTTGATTTATTTGTTTAAATTAAAGCAACACTGTGCAACTTTTAGCCACTAGAGGGCGCAGATCTCTCTACAGACTGTTTTCGAGAGAAAACTATCCAAAAATGGCAAGTTTGGAAGAATAAAACATGTCTTCTGAAACAGTAGTGTAGTTTTTGTGCATTTCATTTTGTACAAATAAAACTCTAGAGGGTCCAGTGCTCTCTCAGGAGAGGTCTGTCCTGGTGGCATTATAGGAATTATAAATAATTTCAGAGTTTTCTGTCCATCTGAGGGACTGGGATAAGTATGATTTTTCCAGTCAGTTTTTAAGAAACAATAAATCAATACAAGAATATATATTTCTGGAAATATTTCAACAATGTGATTTAGTGTCACACGTGTCTTTTAGTGTAAAATGTGGAGGTTATGTTCACAATCAGCACTGAAAACTGGGAACTGTTAGCGTTTGTGGTGTGAAATTTTGTGAGATGAGAGTTAAGGGAATTATTTAAACCCAAACTGGTTTACCTTCCAGATCATCATCCCTGATCACTATGTCGTATGTCCCATGGATTTTAATCACTGTTTCAGAGACGAAAGAGCGTTAAAGAGTCGCTGGGATCCTGTCACGGTGGGTTTTGTATTTACCTTCATCTTTACCTTGCAGCCTCTCGCTCTCGGCCGGGTCGATGGCGGTCACTTTGTCAGATTTGCGGGACGGTCTGCTGATGCCGGCGCTGTTCACGGCCCGGACCCTGAAGTGGTAGGAGCGGCCCAGACTCAGGCCGTGAACCGGGTATTTACAAACCTTCACTGGAGAGTCATTGCACTGAACCCAAGTGTCGCTGCCAGATTCACAACTAAAAACAATAAAATGAAGAATTCAAATAACACTTTCATCTATGTGACGAAAACAACTCTGTCAACTGAGGTCAGAAATATTTAAACTAACAAACCACAGGTTAAAACTTCATGTGTAATTCTTAAATGTATAAATAGAAAGCTAACAGTTCTCAGTCCAGAAACTAACCGGTCCACAAAGTATCCGGTAATTGCCACCTCGTTGACAGTGTTGGGCGGTTTCCAGGCAACAAGGACAAAGTCAGCGTTAACGTCATAGGCTTTCACACTCATGGGGGCTCCTGGGGCCCCGGCGGAGGTCGGGGCAGCGTCTACAGAGAGAGGGAACAAAGACGAGGATGAATAAGATCAACAATATGGATAAATAGGTTAAATGAATGGATAAAGAACCCATGTGTTTATTTTGGATGTGTTTTCAGATGTGGTGACTAACAATTAGACCTTGAACACAACTGGACTAGTGTATTTCAGGATAAACCACAGCTGGCACACCTGCCACCCAATCAGAGAAAGTATTTATATGTATGCTATTGCTATAAAACCATTATAAAAATGGTAGCACCAGTTTACAATGAATTTTGGTTATTTATTTTTAAATCAAGAAATACATGATCTAATCTAGTCTAGATAAGTATCTGAAAGGATTAAATACACCTAATACAGAAGAGTTAATGTAGATAAATAGTTTGTACGTGCAATACTCAATAGCAATTAAACTGTTTGAGACATCTTTTGAGATTCAATTTAACTCACTTTATTTGTCCCCGAAGGGCAATTTAAAAAGCAAATAGGTTGCTTAAAATAGACACGATCATAATCAATAGACAGAAGAAACACAACACACAACATCCAAAACACATTATTTATAAAGTGCTTCAATTACAATGTGCCTTTGTGCATTGTTTAACACTTTTAAAATGTCTTAAATATTATTGATGTTAAAAATGTGTAAATCAGGACTGACTTTCACAAACATGGAGCAGCATCTCTGTTCATGGCCAGATAGATTAACAATAGAAATGTTTTACTCATTAACCATGTTTCTAAATATATAATATAAAGATACCTGAGACAAACAGGTAGGCGCTGTGCTCTGCTGTGCCGTCCTTGGTGAAAATGCGGAGGGTGTACAGACCCTCGTCATCTTTGGCCAGACTGGGCAGAGTGAGACGAGCTGCGCCTCCACCGATCGACATCTCAGCCAGCTTACCGGGTTTCAACAGTTTATCTGCCGAAGACCACCGAACAATACTTAAAATGTGAAACAAGGCAATGTTAAAGTGCACCAGCCTCAGAGTTACTCACCGTCTCGGTACCACTGGGCGAGCGGCGGGAGGTTAGGGAGGTCAGGGACCACCACCATCGTACAAACCAGGCTGATGGACCCACCCTCAACTCCAAAACTCACGGAAAACAATCGAGCAGAGCCACCTCCAATTTACTGCGATGGATCTCGGTCAGATGGGGAACTGCACACAAAAGAGCAGCGTTTTAATTCGAGGCTAAACACAGATTACAGCTGTTACACTGGAACATTTAACAGTAATCTAAGGTTTAATTATAATAGTGTTGCTTTTTATTAGGTTTTAAGGCAAGGACAAGAAAGTAGAATGGATTGCTTTTATTACAAGGGCATAGTTTGAACCATACTTAAAACAGTCTGAAATAAAATATACACCGAGTGTGTCATTTCAAAGAGCATTTTGTTTTTCATTGAGTCTGGGTTCAGGACTACATTTCCCATGATGCTTTAAACAACTTCCTTTTTAATGCACTGGTGACTAATGTGACAAATGTTTTTCCCTTATAGCTAATTTAGACCATAAGATGTTTAGCCCAAAGTTACTCTCAACAATATAAATGGAGCTGGTGCATTTAACTTTGAGGAGACAAATATTTTAATTAGTTAAAGGAGCGTCAACAAGCAGGCTAATGGACTATTTAAATGTATAAAGTGCTCCATTACAGACATTTGGACATTGTGTTTTCTATTCTGATGCGTCACTATTTGTCACTGAGGCCACATTATAACACGGTCATGTTGTTGTTTTGTCTGAATGTGAACAACAGCTCCTTATAATAGTTTCCACTGCTTATCAGTTCATATGCTCACATTCACATCTATTTGTGGCCGAGTGTCACTAATGTGTGACACAACTGGGCCTTAATCCAAACTAATAATACAAGAAAAGATCCCCCTCCGGTTCAGATTAATCGCCAGCTTCTTCTCTACGTTTCTTACCAAGACCAAGCTGGCAGGACACTCGGACCCGGCTGCTCCTGTGGATATGAAAACCAACATTATTACACAGAAACTGAAGCAGAAACATGGCATTATTTAACACAAACATTTAGGGTAACCCCCATTTTTATGTCACTGGTGTTGAATGTATTTAATGCAGTGTAGACAAGATGTACAATGGTTTTAATTCACTACACAGAGCTCTAAAGACAAGGTAACTACTTCAGAAAGACAAAATAAAATGCACTATTACAATGTAGTGTTTCATTTCTGTGAACAAAAACAGATACAAATACAAAACAAGTGATGGAGAAAAGCCATATAAGCAACATTTTTAGCAGATTATAGTTTTAAAATCAGACAGAAGGAAGGACTCTTACTCTTGACAGTGACGGTGGCCTTGCTGGTGGCTGTGCCGTGTTGGTTGGTTGCGACGGCGCTGTATTCGGCAGTGTCACTCACAACACACCTGGAGGAACAGACACATGTGGCTCAGTGACAAATCTGAACATCGTCCAGAAGAATCTACAGCACTTAGGGTTGCCAATAAAATAATATATAAAGAATTGAACTTCCTCTGAGGCGATGTAAGATTTTTCTGAAGTATAAAAAAGGTATTTTTGGTTTAGACAAATATTCACTGTAGTAGTAACGTGTTGGATTCTTATCGGGCTGTGAATGTATTTTCAAATCCGTGGAGATGGTTTTAATGGAATAACATTTCTTTCTGACAAGTTTTAACAAGAACAGCCGCTTTTTTCCATTTTACCGTTGCCATAGAAACTGCTCTCAGCGTTTGTCGGGCTGAGCAGTTCTTGTCAGTCTTGACTTTGTGGATGTTTTATGTCTCTACAGGGAACAGTATGAGATTCTGACAGTAGGACTGTGTCAGAGTTTTGTGGTTACACCTTAAAATGTGATTTTAGGAGGATAAAAGCGTGAAATAAAACAGTATCATGTCATTTTAATGCTTATGTACAAATTGTTCCTGTCAGCTTTGAAGTCTAAGGGGGAGGTGTCTTTTTCTCTTTAACAAGCCACATGTCTCTTCTTCCTTGTTTCTGTGAACTCCTTAAGTCAACGGTAAAGACAATGTGTGCTTTTTTTTATCTATAAACAAACTCACATGTTCGTGAAAAGAAGGTTTAAGTGAAGGGTGCGGCGGCTGAACGGGAGCCCGAGGTGAGAATAGAAAGAAGAAACGTGACCTTCAACCATTTTTAAAAGGCCATCCATTTCTTTTTCCATCTGTAGGCCACATATATCAACTACTCTCTTTAATCTTTGCATGGGTTTAACAGGATTTAGTTGTACTTTAAAGACATTCTGTTTTCAAAGATGTGTGTATCCTCTTTGACCCTGAAATGTAGATTCAGATTTTAAATGTCTTCGAGAGAGAAAGCAGCAGAGGGAAAGAGGAGGTGCAGAGAGAGGGAGGTATTTGTGGCTTGAATGACGCAAAGGTCAGCACTTGACATGAACAGCTGAGGGTCTTCAAGACGACGAACAGGCAGCAGGCTCCTTACTGCCTTTACAGTGTCTCATCGAGCTAAGAGGAGTTTTTAAAATGTGATGATTAATGTCACTTGGGTGATTTTGAACCCAGTCAAAGTATAAATCACTGATACACGGGGGATTTTGGATCCGTCCCATTCTGTACCAGTCTTTTTTGCCATATTACAATTATGTAAACTGTAAATGAGGAGTTTTCTAAACACATACATAACTTTAAGTTGTTGTCTGTGTTACCTGCTAATGATCAAACTGTGGACTCCATATTTGTTCTCAATCTTGTACTTTCCTGGAGCGCTCAGTGGGTCGATTGGCACACCCCCTTTATACCTGCATAAAAATAAAAAATTGACACATGTCTCCATTTATCCGCAGCCTGTTATATCTTCCATTAAGATTAAAATCCTAAATATTCTGACCATTTAACGATGGGCCTGGGGTTTCCTTGTACGGTGCAGAACAGTTTCACGGGGGTCTTCTCCCACACGGTGTGGGGTCGCAGAGCCACAAGGAAGTCCGGCATCTTCCCAATATCGTCCAACAACTCAGTCTTCTTGAACATCTTCTCCTTCACCTGAACAGGACAAGACCAGCGCCAAGTGACCAAGACATAAAAAGACACTGGAAATCCATTGAGTCATTAGCTACATTCAGTGGCACAGCTCGGGTTTAACTGGGGATTATTTGCTCAAATGCATACAAACAATTAAAAGTTTAAAGTTGCATTGTGTAAAATGTTAAAGTGACAGATGTATACATAGTACATTATTTAACTCTGGGTTTTTGATGCAGTATAATCACTTTAAAAGACAATCTTTTGCTTTTGTCTATCACTAAAGAGTAATTTGAAGGTCAGTAAAACCCAGTAAAAGGAGCCATTTTGATTGCATCTCTTTCTTTCTGCAACTGCCCAGAACGGACAAACTGAGCACTGCTGGAGGAGAAGCACACTCATGTTTTAATTTGAGCACAAATTATTGCATAAACTTAGGGCACAAATGAACTAAACTGATTTTGTTTCAAGTAAAATCACATCAGACCTATTTCCACTGGGTTTGTTCAGTGATAACATCATGTCCCTACAGGGCTACCATAGCTGTTCACATGCTCTAAAAAGAGGTGTGGAATTGAAATCTGCACTCTTGCCTCTAAGTGCTACAAAAAGGTATGAAACTACACCCTCATTTTTGAGACAGACTAAAAAAAAGAGGCTAAGTTACACAAGTTGCCAAGTCCAGTCGGAAAAAAACATTTGCAAAATATTTCTGCACAAACAGCTTTGAACCATTTAGTCATTGCATTAATGGAACTTTACCTGCAAAATGGATGCTAGTTACAATACTTGGAAGGTTAAAAAAACAGCATTTGCAGGAGAAACAAACACAGGACAGTCTTTAGAACAAACTCACCTCTCTCTGAATAGCCAGACTTTCCACCTGGGCCTTGGTGGCTATCCTCATTCTGTGGAGCTCCTGCTGGATCACAGCCAGACCCTTTCCAAAGTTAGTGGACACTCTCTGGTACTCCGGTACAGTGTCATCCTGAGACCTGCCAAAACAGAGATTTCAGTCAAACTCACAAACACCTACAAGAAGGACTGGAGTGGACTTAATGATGTGTATATATTCAGGCTGTGAGGCAAGAGAACCACACAACCTGCCTCTAAATTGTGTCTGATTAGCTTAACCTTGAGGTGACATTAGCAGAGCGCTGCACAAAATACAGCCTTGGTCTAAAGAGTTTAGGAATTGTCCAGGGACTTTTTTTCTATGAACTAGAAAGCTTAATGTAAAAAGATAATGTGATATTTATCTCTATATTGTTTTATGTATTATCATGTTTTTTCAAGACCAGGTTTTAAATCTGATGCAAATGACTTGAATTATGTTTAAAGTCACTTCAAGTCATTACAAATACTTTTTTGACAAGAGTTTATGTTATTATAAGAATTGTAAAAACATTATTATCTTGTTCTAACAAGAAACGTAACATGCTGTAACATGACAGTGCTCATGGCACAGCAAAGTATAGGAAATACAATTAATTCAAAGCAGAAAGTATAATAGAATACAAGATCACACTGAATTTTATTAGATTCTTAATTAGTTAATTGTCATAAACATGCAAAAAAAAAAAATAAGCATCTGCAAAAACTGTACAAGGATATAATTACTATTACTACTAATATTTTGGTGCATTTCATGATTTTTAGATCTTTACTAGAAATGTGCTGCTGTCAGGACGCCTCAGTATTATCTTAAACCAAACTAAAATAGACAGACAGAAAACAGCAGCCAATGGGAGCTCACCTCTCTCGAAAAGCCGGCACGGTGTAGGCTGGTTCCGCCATAGCCTCTGTGGCCTGGGGCTGCTGCGGGCAGGCCGGTTTCTTACTGCTCGATTTCCTGAACAAAAGAAAGGACAGTGTTAAATCTATCACAATGATACACACAAAAGTCTCTCATGTGATCCTGGATTTTAAGTAAAATAGATGTTTTGTTTAAGTTTTTTTGTGTATTTTTACTTAAAAGCTTTCCACTTTCAAAATTTGGCCAAAAAGAACCCTGAAAAGGAAGAAAACTATGATGAAAAGGTCCATAATGTAATTGAAAAGGAAGAAAAACAGGCTTAAAGTGACCAATACTCGAAATATTGAATCTAGTGTATATAAAAAAAATTACACTAAATAAGACCAGGAAACTGGATCACAATTCTTATACTTTGTTTTTGAATTTGGTTTACCTATAAACGTCTGGGAAATGATGCACTATAACTATACTACTCAGCTTTGAGGACAGCCAATAGCCAGATTATGACACATTTTATCACTTTATAATCCTGTCTTAACAATGTTAGTTAAGGTTAGCACTGCGTCTCTTGTAGTAACTTATACGTCAAAACTTAAAATGTCAGATCCACTTCTTTCGTGAGAAATTAGTCAAATTTGTCAAATCAAGGCTAACCATGAAATAAAAAAATAAGCCAAAACTAGTTGCAAAGTAATATCCAAAATATCCAAAGTATTGGCCAATTTAGTTTATTCTTTGTCTACTTTATCTCTCAAAATAAAATGATAGCCTACAGTATCTAGACATAAGCCGTCTTCGCTCACTATTTCAACTTATTCATGATAAAACACTGCTTAAAGCATTCAACACAATTTTACAGGATTCTGCAAGAACTAATAAATATTTGCAAAAAATAGACATCTACTACATTTAATTAATCCCAAAAACACTGCTTTTGTTTTACAAAGCCTGGCTGCAAAAAGAGCGATCCTCTCGGGCAGCACTTAGAGAGGCATGCAGCTGTGGTGTTTAATGTTTCATGAGCTGAAACAGCCAACGTGTGTTTGCAGAAGCCGCAGAGCATCAGTGAAACCAGCTTCATAAGCTTTAGGCATTAACTGTGATTAGAGAGTGATACTGTGGGCTTCAGAGCAACTCAGTGGTGGCTTTATTCAGTGTGAAATTATAACCTGACAGTAAAAACTAAGTGATAAATAACAAACATGAAAATAAAATGAGCATCTCTCTTCCCTACGAATCCTAGATAGATCCTTGTTTTCATTACAATAAACATGGACATTTAAAAAATATATGTTTTGTGACTTTAAATAACACTAAATTGAGAATGCATATTTTTATGCTGTTACAAAAAAGTTACTGGCTAGAAGTAATATCTAAGAAAGCAATAGAGTTGGACATCGTTTTTTTCCTTCATATTAAGGATTTAAAACTACATAAAACTACACAATAAGTGAATATAACTTGATCTTTTGTTGAATTGCTGTGACTGCTGCTTGTCTACGAACAATGCTGATGCATACAACCCAGCTACGTACAGCTATGTTAATTGAGCACAAAATAAAAAGGATATTTATAATTTAAAATACATAAAAAATGGATTTATTGAGAAAAAATCTTCATCGATTGTAGACATTATCAAATCACGACTGCAGCCATTCAAATACTTTTTGTGCAGTCTTGGAAGACATTTTAATTGAGTCTTTTGGAAACTGGGTTGAATGCAAAACACCTAAAAGCTGCTAAGTCTAGACTACTGCTCACACAATAACAGGGAAAACGCTTGAGTGAAGATCGACAGAGATACTAGCGAGCTAGGCTATGCGTCCTCAGCTGCAGCTCGGAGCGAAGCAGCACAAGCGTGGAGGAACCCTCCGTACCTTTCTGTCTGCTGCTTGACATGTTTAGTAGTTGTGTGGTGGTAAGCATAATCAGTTTTCACTTGGGTCACAACCTTCTTCTTATGCCAGGGTATGACTTTGGAAGCCATGACGGGATGCTTCATGGAGACCTGGCCAGAGGCACCAGGAGGAAACCAAACATGTTACGGCCAGAGCCACACGGGATTCAAGCTTTACAAGGATTCAGAGCTATTTTCCACTTATTGATATTCATTGTGTTTACTGTGTTAAATAGTGGCCGACACTTCCAGTTTGTAGAAGAATACATACACCCAACACATAGAAACATGTACTATCCCAACCTGAGCTGTACCTCACAATAACGAGGCTGAATAATAGCAAACCAAATTTATAGTTTACACAGTTGATATGTGCATTGGCCATTGTTGGAAGCCAATCAAAAAAGGCACTGTTTGCAAAAGGCTGTGATCTGATAAAGCCTCTATAAAGCATTTATTAAACACACTGTGCAACATGTCTGCTTAAAACCTGCTTCTCATTTTCTGCTGCTGAAGACTAATGTCACCACAAGACCCCATTTTTACGTTCCAACGATTTTGGTACATAGAGTTCAGAAACAGAAATGAACACAATGAGGTAGACCAGGAATTCCAGTGTTTCTTGTGGTATAATACTGAAATGTACAATTATAGACTTTAAATGACTTTGTCTGCTGGTTATCCGTCACAAACAGTTACAGTCTTCAGCTTTTGTGTTGTACCTTTCAAACCTCACTACTTAATTTCTTCTTATTTTCCTATTCTTTCAGTAAGATTTACTCCACTTTATCTCGGGGTGGATATTATTACATATTTTAGATTGATAATAACCAGTTCATGAGCCGTATTACCTTCTTAACCCTTGGAAGTAGTGAGCCAATTTTCTGTTGAACTATGAACTGTAGCTCTCACTTGCATCCAACCCTTAAAAGACCAATGCCAACATCTTGTAACTGCTCGGTTAAGAAGATTTTAAGATGATCGATCAACATTCAGAGTTGACTCCCTTGACTCACACCAACGAGTAAGCTAGACATACTTCTTAATGACATAGACTATACCGTGAGTTTGGTAAAGTTCATTTCAAAGCCAGATCTTCCGACAATGTGTCCCACTAATAAAAGTCTTCTTGGATCTCAGCTGTGCTTTAACAGTCATTAGCATTACTAGTTACATGCTAGCCCACTTTGAACTTCCCAAACTTGTTTAGCTGTTTAAACTTAGTATTATTAGATGCTAATTGTTTTATTGATGATACCCCGGAGTACGCATTTTTTTTCATTTATATGTTGGAAGACAATAAATTAATCTCAAACCTTTACAGACCATTGCGTTTTTACATTGTCATCTTTTTACATCTTTGTCTATTGGTCCATTATTTATCTATTGTCTCATCTACTTACTTAAAATAGCTTCTTCCCTTTCTTCCTACCATTTCTCTCCTTCAAAAAGGCCCTTGGACATTTTAAATACAATAGTCATGTAAACACATTAATCTCAAAGGGCAACACGTCAAAGACATTTTTGAAGCGGCAGTACAGTCCCGACATATCACCAGAGCTCAGCACTTCAAATGTTTCCCCTTACAACCCTCACAGCGCTCAGCTATGAATAGATTAGCAGTGAGTCGGATCTTTGCAGAAGTAAAGTGAAAAGAGACATTAGCCGATTGATTTAACAATTAGGAAAAGCAACACCGTGAGGAAAAGAAGCTGGAAATAGAAAAAAACAGGGGGAACATTAACTGCAAAACCTGCATTAAGATAGTTACGCTTTCAAAAACCTATTCTTTCAACACATTTTACAGACAAATTGGAGAAGGTCAACACCCTCTTAATGCAGTGGTATTAGGGAGAACGGTGCTCAGGGAGATTACTGACGGTTTCCTCACTCGAGAGAGAGCTTAGGTGACCACAGCCATCTGTCCCATTTAACTGATCCTCCATTTGTCAGCAGGACATTATCCATTTAAACCAGAAAACACATAAAGCTGCAGGAAAATAAAGATCTAAACATGAAAAAAAATAATAAAAAAGACTTACCCCAAGAGATTAAAACAGCGCAAAGCGGTGGCAGACCAGCCTGATGCCGCTTGGGAAGCACTTGCTGATGGTAACAAAAATATTACCCTGTCACTGGAGGAATGCTGTTCCCCTTCCACCCCATGTATGGGCGCACTTAAGACTATATATAGCATTTACCCCCAAAATTTAGTCTCTTTCCACACTTTGAACGGAACAAGAGCATTGTGAATATCTACAAATGCAACTTAAACGTGCAGAATGTGTTTTATCTGCAAAATATTTCACTAAAGCTTCAGTGAAATATTTTGCAGATAAAACGTTGCATACAAATTAAAAAGCTTTCAAAATTCTGCCAAAAATCTGTTATAATATGAATGAACACTCCTTGAATGTTACTTTTTTCCATTTTAAAGGCCCTTATTTAATCAGTTGCCTCAGGATTTAAAGTTAATTTCTAAAAAGTCTTAAGCAATTTATTAAAAATGGGACCTTGTTAATAATTGAAATTAAGTCAAAATGTATCTAGCAAATGTATGTTTAAAGAGACTTTTTTCCTTGCAGCTCCCAATGCTGAGCCCCTCGTGAGACCTTTTTAGGGTTTTCAAGACGCCTGTCCTCCTCGGCTCACACTTGCGTGCAGCAGTCAGGTTTATTTTTAACCCGCGAGTCGCCCGATACAGTGATACCTCCAATTCTTACAGTACAAGACCTCAGCTGCTATTTATACCGTACATTTAAATGAAATGACTGTGGGAACATTGATGTAAAAGAAAGCTTTAAGCTGAGATTTACAAAGGCAGTTGCGTTTATGGCCCGCTTTACTGACAGCTGCCATGTGGTTGCAGACAGTGACACTTTAGGTTTAGAGACAATGATACTGCTTCTACAAATATATCAGTCTAAATGGACTTTTATGTGGTATGAGGGATCTTCACGTCAGTGTGTTTTGTTTACCCATTAATATGCCATATAATCAGGTCTAAGACATTAGTAACTAAATAAATAAACCCTCAAAATGAATGGTTTATAATCTGCTTCCCACTAAATCCACTTAGTTTCTAAACGTTAGAGCCCCCTGGTGGTGATTTCAGAAACTGATGATAATGTAATGAGAGCAACAGACATGGTCCAGTCTTTCGAAACAATAGTTTATGTAAAATATTGTTCTATCTAAAGACAAAAAAACTATTAAGTGCCTTAAATAGAGTCAGTTATTACAAAGATAATGACAATACACAACACTTGAGTTAACATATAGGCACAGTTAAAGGCACGTTAACCCATGGACAAGAACTGGGATCAAACTAACAACCTTACAGTAAAAACTCACTGTGTAAGCCACTGATCAAGTTGGATGACTCAAAGTTTGAGCTGTTAATTGCTGCCCTCTGCTGTTCACACTGAAGAAGACAGTCCTGCAGATGAAATAAATACACAAAATCATACTAAATACATATCTTGCCATTTTGTAAACATTAAACACAGTCCATCTACCGAAGATATTACTGTTTTATAATTTTAGCAACTCTCACATTTCCACAGTTGGGCATTTAAACACCGTCAGAACTGGTGACCTCAAAGACAAAACTCTGAAAATAAATAAATAAATATCTAATACATTAGTATTGTTGTATGGTAATATTCCTCACTAAAGACCGGAAACATACCAAAACTAAAACAAAACTCTTTCTTCCAGCATGTTGTGACTAAATGTTCTAATAAATTACAAATACTCAACAAAGAATATGACTTGTAACTTTCAGACAACCTAGAAACCTCCTGCACTTTCCTTGACCAAAAAAAACACTTCACAGTTCACGATACTAGACATTCATTACCATAACCAAACAAAGAAGTAAGAGTCCTGACTTTCTTCTCAGTGGGTTAATCAGTGATAGTCCAAAAGGTGATACATGTTTTCAGGTTTTCATGACTTTTCATGTTTTAGTATATTGTCATCCAAACACAACCTATTAAAACATAATGACCTAGTTCAGTTGTTGGAAGGGCTTCTTTAGTGTCACTCGGTCACTTCTGTGAAATGTATGAAGTGTTGTAAATGAACCACACACAGGAGACCGTCCCAGTGTGTGACCTTCTGGATTCCAGTGTGCGATGACCCCCTGACCCCGGGACAGAGCATGTTTAGAGAGGAGTAAAGGAGGTTATTGGAGCATGATAATGTGATGAGCCGAAAGCTAACACAGACTTTTAGGGACTTGTGGTCAACTCTAACACATTCAGTTACCTTTAGTTATAACACAGTACATGAAGGGTCAGTCTTTGGTATGAGTTTATCATTCACTGGTAACACAAATTTAAAGGTTTTGAGTAGGAACAGTTTAACCTGGCTCGTCTGTGGCACAGAACTACCTGGGAGGCCAAGAGCAGGTATTTTAAATGAATACCTGGTTTGGATTTATTATCTGTGACTAATTGCAGTTTATCCAATAGGAGCTTGTGAAGTGTTTGTGAAGTCATAAATGTCACGAGAATCCAGCTGCTGTCGGTAAAAAAAGTTTATAAGAAAGTGGAAAAATGATCTGTAGAAAAACAGACATTAACACTTCATTAGGGCTTTATTATCAAGCAAACGTGATGTACACTGGGGGTCTGGAATAAGGGTTGCTCTTATTGGCTTTTGATTGAAACAGCTTCAAAAACAGCTGCAAAAAGGCCAGCTAAATGTGGATAGATATTGGCAATGCATATCCTGTGATTAATGATAAGGAGATGATTGCAGGATCACTTTTAGGAAATGTTTGAGGAAAGCGGTAATTGTTGTTATGTTTCTAATGTATTACTCTTGTGCAGTGGATATGTAGCTGTGGGGGTAAAAGCAAGAGGGACATTTTTGTCAATATTAAATTCTGACTGCAAGTTCCCTTTTTTCTTTCTAAAGATAAAACTATCAATTTCTGTGAACAATCCTGAACATGAGAATAATACAAAGTGTCACAGTGTTGTTGTTCTGTCGTGTGGGCAGCTTTATCTCACATTGGTTTAGGAGTTTTGTAATGTGACATCATCTAACATGAGCAGATGTAATAAATAAAATAATCTGCCTTGAACAAGAAGCCACTGTTTTTAAATTAATATGGGTCACACAGTGGCAATGTCAGAGCAGACGAAGGTCACATCAGAAGGTCACTCAGTGGCAGCCATGACACCAGCCTGTCTTCATTCAGAGGCGGTAAATGGAAAGGCTGCTCTTTTAGGGATGAATGCAGAGGATGGACGCCTGTCTTTTCATTCTCATGTAATGTATGGAGCAGTGGAGGCGACGAGGGGGAAGGGAATCAAAGAGGAAAGCCCTGCGTCAGAGGAGTTTAGGAGAAAACGTGCGACGTCACGAGGCTCACACGTCACGGTCAGCAGGTCGATTTAGAGTGTGTCCACGTCACTAAGCTGCAGGAGAAAGAGACGGGGAAAGGAGGGGAGCGAGGTGACTGAGGGTGACATGTAATGCTCAGGTGTGTGACACTGCAAAGCAAAAGCCTCACATATAAACCAATAATACCACAACTGTCCTTTATACACAACAAAAGCTTGTTCATTGACTCACACACTTTTTTTTTTTTTTTTTACTTTTAATTTTAGCCTTAGACTTTTAGCCAAATAGACTTACATTAACTTGGATTTATTTTAGAAACTATATAAGTTTTTGCTCTTTTGACATTGAATCTTACATTAAAGGTTGGCCTGATTGAGTGTCATTAAAACATTAACAGTGTTTCTGGAGTTTCTTTTAATAGATTAACACATGTTTTATATTTAAGACTTTTATATATACTTGGTCAGTGACAAGTGACTCCTGGGAGACCTCTTTGTTGCTGGGACTCACGAAGGTGGCGTGTCTTAATTCTAAGTAGTTTTTCCGGCTGTTAGTCATATTTTGGAAAAGACAATGTCACAAAAACTCAAAATTAAATAAAATATGCAATGAGTGGACGTAAATACAAATTTGGGGGGTACACTGCTGGTATTTTCGGCCGACCTTGTCCTGAGCCGTGTCCTGTGAGCTGTTTAAGCAGATCGGAGCTGTTTTAGGACAGGACAGCGCTGGACGAGATAAACCCTGTCACTTACAGAGATGTCTTGAATGCCCTTCAGTTTGACTCTGATGCAGCAGGAAGAGGGTCGATGACGACACTGAGCGGCCGGCCTGTCCCGTTGCACGTCCACCTCTGGCTGCCGTGGCAACGAGCCCCCCCCCTCCGCTCCGTGCTGTAGGAATGGCCCCCTCCCTTCTTGTTCTTCCCGTGCCTCTCACATCTCACCTCATCCGGGCCAATCAGAGGCATCTGTGGGGGCAGGGCGAAGCAACAGCACCAGTCCTGCATGGAGCGCTTGTCTCTCCAAAGCGTTGACAGGAAGCCGGGTCAGGAGAGAGGGAGGGGCTTGGGTGAGACCCAGCCTCTGCGTGCTTGTGTGTGTGTGCTCAAGTGTGTGTGCCTGTCGCAGACTACAGGCACGGCCATCGCTGCTACTCTCCCGTTACAGCAAACTCTGCCGTTTGCTTTAACCTTGTCAGGAGCCTGTCCTCTGTCTTGTGTCGGGATACAGTCGGATCACTGCAGGGGGAACGGGGGCAGCACACAGCAGGGCTTATTCCTTTTCTTCTTCTTCTTTGGACACTGACAGCTCTTGGTCGACGTGAAGCAGGATGATAGCGGCTCAGCTTCTGGCCTACTACTTCACTGAGTTGAAGGATGATCAGCTCAAAAAGGTGAGCCCTGTGTCCAGTGCTGGGTTATGCATGGGGGTGGATGTGTCCTGACAGCAAGAGGGGCTGACAGTCCTGGTGGTTGAGTCTGTGGGGCGTAACAATGAAAGGGCGGGATGCAATATTAATGAAGTACAGGAGGCCACAATGAGTTTTAATATAAAGTGAAATGTGTGAAGTTAGCAGCAGATTAGCAGAGTTTGACATGGATGTCCTTGAGAGGCCCGTGGACAGGGATGGTGCTGCAGAGGGACCCTGAATACCGAGTGTTTCCGGAGCGCCGGTTGCCATAGCGCCTGAAGCAGACAGGTGTTTGCGACCGGCGCCGGGGAAAAGTCGTGAGCTCTTTCCCGCTGCATTCTCCTCCTCGCTGCTCGAGCTCAATCTGTGACAGGGCTAGTTTTGCACACAGTGAGCTCAAGTCAATCAACAGCAGGGGGAGTCGTGACGAGAAACCACATCAGCTGATAAAGGGTCCGTTAGTCTGTGCACTAAAGATAAAGGTTTTAATCTCAAATGTCTATGTTTCAATTTAAAAAAAACAAAGATGCTGTAGAAGCCATTATGTGTTATTTTTTGTTTGTACCACCTGCCACAGTATAAAGGGTTTTGTTTCATAAAGGTACCATTAGTGTTTATGCTTTTGAGGTATACATGAAGAAAACCATTTATTACACCTTTGCGATGTACAGCCAATGTACAGTGTCATTCACCAACACTTTTATTAACTCTTCTCCTGCCATTAGCATCCAGAAGTGGCTGTCAAACCCATTACAAATTGTCTTTTTTATCCATTTAAATGTATTATTAGTGTTTTAAGACACTTAATTAACAGACACTTGCACGTAATAAAGGGAGAGTGGTGGGAATGAAATGAAGCAAACCTGGATTGCTCGTTATGTGATATGCCCTCTGTGAGCATGCCCCAGATCAGATTTATTTTCAAGTTATGATTGTAAATCTCAAGAGTCTGCCTCCTGTGGCTCCATGTGGCTCTGCTTCAGCTGTGATGCCTATACTGTATGTCTCCTCCATCATTAGCTCTAAAGCAACGTAAACTAGTCACTCAAAGGCAGATGTTCCTATTAGTGGAATCGGAGCTTAGTGCAGCCTCCGTTGAGGGGGATTCGTGACGTCATGTGTGATGTCACTGTGTGGCACGTGTCGCGAGTAAAGTGGGTCAGTGGGACTCATTAAAATAAAGCAGAGTCATCCGACCAAAAAGAGACACATCAGCAGTAAAAAAGAACAGACATTAATATTTAGCAACATCTTAGAATCTATAACAAAATACATGTAACCACTAAAGGTCTGCAACTGCACTAATGTAAGTGTTTATTTTATAAACTCACGGAAAATTAAATGAGCAAAAATGAGCATTCAAAGAAAGGAAATGGAGATTAAATGAATATCAGTGCCATTTCTTAATTATTAATGTAATTTTATGTTTTGTTTGAGAATATTTTAATTGCTAAGCCACAGCACACGCCTTCTGTGTAGCCGACCATTTCCTTCTTCAAATCTTTAAAGTGACACACTCACAAAATATTGTACCGTGAAACCCAACAAACCAAACAAATACGTTACATTTCTGAGTTCTTGGACTGTTTTGTTGAGCTACTAATGTGGTATGTTTATCTCTGTGTTAGCTGACAGTTGCGAAAACAGCTTGTCTGTTGCTATGGGCAACCACAAATTCCACAGAGGGTTTTAAAAGAACAAATGACCTCCTGGTGGCACTAGTGTTAATTATTTTTATGGAGAGTTTGAACAGACTAATACAAAAGACAAATGTCAAAATAGCATCATAAAGCACTTCCCTGAAAGGTTAACAGTAGATTGCATTAGGCGTTATTAATAGTACGATATGGCTGTGTCATGCCACAGAATAGATTTGTGAAAGGCTGCGTGTTCCATGGCATGCACCGTGTGGTTATGTAACAGCAGCATCCAGCACAAATCCTCTTGAACAACGCAGCAGTAATTAAAAAGCCCAACAAGAGTTACACTGAACCACGGGGGCAATGACTAAGAGGGCTCATGCATTCATAAGATCTGACCTTTCTGCAGAAGGAGAGGTCGAATAAATCAATCCATTGAGCGAACACTCAATCCAATCAACACATGACCCTGAAAAAGTCAAGAGGAGCTTTTGATTTCAGCTGTGATGATGATTGCAACCTCGTTCACTTAACATGTTCCCTTCCTGTCCATAATATTAGACTCATACGGACCCTTTAACACTTCACATCTGATAAAAACCTAATACACTCGAACAGAAAAGGCCAAACAGACTTGTAGCTTCCCATTAACATTCAAATTAGCTGTTTTATTAAGGCTACTTTCTGCTCCAATCTCATTTATGTACAAAGAACGTGCAGCACATTCACAATGAAACAAAAATCTGATCTGAATGTTATTAGCAACAATAAAGCAACTACAGTCTTTCTGATGCATTTTTTGAGACTTCATTTCACAACTGCCCTTTTTATCCATTGATTATTGATTGGAGTTCATTTTTTACTGTAAAATCTATATATAATCCATGCTTAAACACTTCTCTCTGTGCAATAATTTGATGACCTTACACAAAGTCACGTGACAAGAGAACTCAATAATCTGGCTTGTTTCCCTGAGTTTTTAACCTGTATGAATCCTACAGTAATATTTTGTTCTGTGTTGTGGCTCACAGATCGATAAATACCTGTACTCAATGCGTTTCTCTGACGAGACGCTGAGGGACATCATGAACCGTTTCCGGAGGGAGATGGAGAACGGGCTCGGACGCGACACCAACGCCACTTCCACCGTCAAGATGCTGCCCACCTTCGTCCGCTCCATCCCTGACGGATCAGGTCAAACATTTTTATTTTAAAGTCAGCTATTAATGTAAATTGTTAAAAGGCACACAATCAGAACTGTGGGCAGAACAAAAAAATACATTTGGAATACCTGATTTCGACTGGCTGCATTGAACAATGAAGTGACGTTTTCTTATTGGTTTGCATTTTCTACAATAAACATAGACATGGTTCAACAAAAACATAACTTCCTGGTTCACTGTTTCTGATGCAAACCAATGAGCATTTAGTGAGATAATATTCAGAAAAGACATGACTGTGCTGAGTGGAATTTGCTGTGTGGTTGTTTTTAAGGCACTTACTGTTAATGATACTAGGTTTAGTAACTTTTACACCTGATTAAAATATATTTGCCTTTTCTATAAACTGCTCTTGAGTTCCTGTTCTCGTGTGCTTTTGCTGTACTTTCTTCCATCTGTTGTGATTGGCTGAGAGCTCCATACTTAAAAATGTTTGCTTTTATGAAAACAAAGCAGTAAAATAATACACAAATTGAATGTGTGGGGGTTTCTAAAATATATTACTGGATTGTATCAAGTGTGCGCCCCCTAGTGGACGTTCGAAAACTGGAGTTTTTCAACACTACAGTATTAGGTCTCCACTTACAATAATGGATAAACTCATTTAGCATTTTTTACAAAGCAAAAAAAAAAGAGCTAGAAGTATTTTTTTACTTTTGTGGATAGAATGATTGCAGTAAGGCCTAAATGAAAATCGAGGGATTAGCAGCAGGTTTTGGCTGGAACTCAAGCAAAGCCCTTTAGCCACAGCGTCGCTCTAATGATGGATCCTGTGGCTGTTCGACAGAAAAATGCTGATGTGGTCAGATGATCTGCATCTTTTGTGTTGGCGCTCTGGATATGGTCTGGTTCAGTCACTATTGTTGAATGTGCTCAGCTAAACATTGTGGTGTGTGTTAGTTGCTCCACATCCACAAATGTGTTGTATCTGTCTTTTTTAATCATCTCATATCCCATAATCCCTAGATAAATACACACAAGTAGCGTCAGTAATTTTTGTCATACTTTAAGTCACTTTAGAGTAAACATAGACTTGTGTTTTTTGTGTGCTAAAGCAAGCCTAAATGAAGGAAATCTTAAAGGAACAGCTCTTGCAAACAGCACTCGGTCACTAATGGCCAAAGTCAAGTAGTCTCTCTCAGGAGCTGTTGGTAAACTGAACAAATACAGAAATAACCTAGTGTCTGACGTCCGAACAAGGCCAGCGGTGAGAGGGGCCACTCATCCAGCTCTCACTTTAAAAATAGACTCCCTCCAACAACAACACGAGCCAGAGAGGATCAGGCAAAGGCCAGAGTTGAAGCTGTGGGAACAATATGTTTGAAGCATGTAGAGTGACCTTGAAGGAATGAATATTTGTGATGGGACAATCCTGGTCTCATTTAGAGTTAGAGGACTACAGGACGATTCTTTGTAACTCACACAATCTCAAACAAATTAAACAAAATAACTACTATTTTATATATGTAGCCTCATGGTCTCTTTGATGATCCTCATAAAAATAAATAACATGCATTTCTTTTTGTAAAGCACTGGCTTTCTTTCATTTTATTACATTTATTAATTTGAGGTGTAGCAGTCCCGGGGGAAGCTAGAGGCAGTGTAATTTGTGAGTTAAAAAGGCAGAAAATGGTAATTATTACAAACATACTACTTTATAAATTATTTAAACTGGTGAACTAGAATGTATATAATTGTTTTAAATGTGTGTTATTCTATTGTCAAGCTCAATAGAAAACGATCATTATCAGATATCAACATGTACAACGCCTGAAGAGCAATATTGTATTGTGTTGAGTCAGGTTTTAATAATTTAATTTCTTTATTTCTGTAGCACTTTATTTTAAAACAGTACTATAAAAAATAATTTGAAGGTTTAAAAGTAGCAAGAGTTTGCAGATTTATCCTCGAGCAGAAAGATTCACCGCAACAGTTGTCCAACAAGCGCTAACAAAAAGCGTTGTATTTCTTTACCATTTTAATACAAGGAAAATTAAATTAAATTACATTGCCAAGTCATATTGTAATGGCATGTTTTCTTAACAGTAAGACTTACACAGTATATTGTATTAAGGATTTTTATTGAATCAGCTAAAGTTGTCCAGGCTCCATTTGATGTGGTTTATAAAGTAAAAAGTTGATTAAAGTGATTTCGCTAACACTTGCTAAGCGCCAGTATTACCCATTATTGAAAAATAATCTCTGTGTTGATAAAACTTTATCTAGTTTTTCTTCAGCAACACCTCTCAACACCTGTCTGCCTTTGAATGTCAATGAGTTTAACACATAAAGTTCATAATGACACAGACATAATATTAAGCTATATGAGAGCACAGTTGCTGGAAGTGGGGCTAGCGCGGGATAACAGATATAGATAACACTTATGTCCACGTATCAGGTCTCATTCCTGCACGGTCAACTGGATGAACAACATAACGCTGGTAAAACACACACTCTCGGACCACATGCACTCCACACGGACCGAGACAAAGACTTTTATGGATTGAGACCAAGTCAAGTAGAAGTGGAGCTTATGTTCCTTTCACACACTCAGACCTTACCCAGCAATGAAGAGCCAGAACTGATTTCCCGAAAATCTTCTCTGGCGATTTCCCAGATCAAGACCTAGAAACATTGCTGGGTATTTTTGTAACATTTTTGGAAAGGAGCTTGTTTTTATGTGATTATATCAGAGTGACAACCAACAATTGTTTAAGTTTGTAGTTTTATATTATTAGAATTTTTATTTTCATCTGGAAATTGGTCTGACTATAAACCGAAGAAACTCAAAATCTTTTAGTTTATTGGTCAATGTCGCAAAGTTAGAAAAAGATGAAATGAGTTTTAATCCAGTCACAACAATAATGTGTGCTTGGTCAGTATTGAAACCTTAGGAGGAAAGACCAAGTAAAAAAAAAATATTTGAGATGAGACCGAGACATTTAAGAAGCAAATTTAATGCATCGATCTGATAGTCGTCCATGTGGGAAACCTGATGATTTAATATTGTAAAAATTAGAAAATGCACAACGACAATATAATGGGAAATTACAGTGCTGTTTGTCTCCAAAATAATGATGAATAATAATGTGTTTCCTTGAAGAGGCATCATTTGCTCATTAAGCTTTTCAAAAACAGGTCATGTTCAAAGCCGACTTGTTTTCTCTCAACCAGTGCCATTGAACTCAGCGCCTGTAAATTTTATTGCCCACCTGTCACACAGGCTCCTAATACCACAGGTAGTGATCGTAATCCCCTTAATGTGAGGTCAAGAGGTCGAGAAATGAGCCCGCTATGAGTTCAACACAACTGTTTAGCAAAGGCAATAAAACTGACTTAGAACAGAGGTTAAAGCTAAATATCTGAAAATAAGAAATATTTACGGAAGCTCTTTTTTTGCAGTTACTACATATTTTTGTGAAGCGTTGGCCTTCTTTTCATAAAATGTCTTCTTTATTTGTGTTATATATAAGAAGTGAATTAAATCTTCCTGTGTATCTAAATATTTAGAGTGTATTTGCAAAGTAAATCATGATTAACAGTTATCAAATAGAATGTTTGGTAATACGTTATAAAAAACCCCAGTAACTACTGTATTCATTGTTTCTGTTGTGGTTTTTAACAGAAAAGGGGGACTTCATCGCTCTGGATCTCGGTGGGTCCAACTTCAGGATTCTGCGAGTGAAGGTGACCCAGGACAAGAAGCAGCCGGTTCAGATGGAGAGCCAGGTTTACGAGACGCCTGACGACATCATCCACGGCAGCGGCACACAGGTATAAACGAAACGAAAATCATGTGGATTTATAGAAGGGTACAAACAAGCAGCAGCTGAAGAGGAAGTACATGTTTCTTATGAGACATTAACGTGTGTCGTTAAAGTGATGGACCCTGAACTAAAACTGAACAAACAACCTTTTAGTCAATTTTAAATATGTTGTAGTGATGTAACGAGGTGATGTAATTCTAAATATGTCATGATAAACCAAGACCAAGTAATAACCAAGACCAAAAATGCACTGAAACCAAGTCAAGACCAAGACTATAGCTGGACAAGACAGATTCAAGACTGGTGTATGATTCATTGGAAGGGAACAGTCTAAGTCCAGACCAAGTCCATTTTAAAGGGGTTAGCATTTGATGAAGGATGCATAGTTATAGAGATATTTTTGCAATAAGACAAAATGATAGAAGTTTCCAGCCAATCAGAAGAATAAATGAGTTGTTCCCTTGTTTGGTCTTAATCTAAAACCCAATAAGTCTAAGACAAGACGAAACCAGGAACTTTAGAGGCCAGTCTCAAGGCCAGGACCTCTCAGGAGTACAAATCGACTCAACAACACAAGTTCAACCTGCTTTATAACCAGTATATCCAGCTAAAGGCATGGGTTTCTCTTTGATGACTCTCTAAAGTTTTGAATTACATAAGATGAACATGAGATACAACAACACGGATGAGAGAGGCTATTGTAGCTGAAAGTGCAACATGCAGCTGTCTCATACAAAGTGCTGTAGCATTTAACCAGATCAATTAGTGTAAAATGAACTAAACCCAGACTGGTGACGTTGCAGCGGGCCCTGACCTCCTCAGAACCAGAGGGGAACAGCTGGTCGGCCGCGGGGTAACTCGATAACCACAACACAGTCTCCCCGGCTGGTGATTGGTCCAGAGCAGGACGCCACAGACAGAGAAAAGACAGATGCATTTTAATGACAGGTCGAAAGGGGGCAGCTGGACAGAAATGAAATCTGATACATCAACAGGCAGTCAGTGTGAAAGAAGAGGGTAATAAAGTGTAAATATTAAGGATTTTGTTGGAAAACTGTGCTTTCTACATGTCATTGTAAAAAAATATACAGTGAACTCCCCTTGGCATTGTCCCCCAAAACAAAAACTGAAGTGACTGATACACAAGTGTTGGCTAATGTAAACGACATAATGTAGGACTTTAAATGAGTTAAAGCTATTTCCCAATGGCCGACAAAATCTGCCAATTTGTTTCCCGCAGCACTCTATAGTCAGCATGGGACAATAAGACGACAAGGCCTTTCTAAAATTATTAATGTGTTCCAAATGAAAAGACCAGTAGCACCAATGAAACCAGTGGGACATGAGTTTAAAGTCTTAAATTAAGAGACTGACATTTATTTGTAGAAATTCTGGCTGTGGTTTGACTTTTATGATTCAGATACGTGCCTATGTGCATCTTGGCAACAACCAACCATTTTGACTCACATTTATTATAGGCTCCATCCAGTTATATACAGTGTTAAACATCAGTTTATGTGATAATATAATATTATTGAGAAGCTCTTGTCCTACAAAATATTGTTGCAATTGTCCACCATCTTTATTCTGCGTAAAACACTGCACATTATCAAATATATACAATCTGTTGATTAGTTAAAGTTAAAAAGGTTTTATTATATTTCACATTTGACTTAGTTACTTTCCCTTCTGCCTGCAGCTGTTTGATCACGTGGCAGACTGTCTGGGCGACTTCATGGAGAAGCAAAAAATCAAGGACAAAAAGCTTCCTGTGGGATTCACGTTCTCTTTCCCATGTGCCCAAACCAAACTAGACGAGGTAAACATTTATAGCTTTTCAAATATAATGAATAAATTAGCGTTAAACATATTTATTACTTGGCAATGCTTTATAAACGTGTTTGTTGCCCTTGCTGTAAATAGATTAGCGACAGAGTGATAGTTGTGTTGTGCCAAATCTGTCTAGATGTAACTAATAAATCCTCTGTTTTAAAGGCCGTTTTAGTGACATGGACAAAGAAGTTTAAAGCCAGTGGAGTCGAAGGCATGGACATAGTGAAGCTTCTGAATAAAGCCATTAAGAAACGAGGGGTAAGTGATGTCTTCTTCTGTAACTCTGTGTGTTTCTGCGGGGATTTTAAAAGCCTCATTTGTCTCTTGTGGCTTTTCCAGGACTACGAGGCAGACATTATGGCGGTGGTGAATGATACAACGGGCACCATGATGACCTGCGGGTTTGACGATCAGCGATGTGAAGTGGGCATTATCATAGGTAAGAAAACAAAACACAATTGCTTATAAACACAAAAAGTAAGGTCAAAATATGTTCTATCTACAGATGAATAAATAAACATGTAATGACAGATATAGCTATGGAAATATGCTATTTTTGAGTATTAAAAATTTATTGTAGTTTAAGCTTTGTTTGTGTTCTTTCTGTGGTGTAACAAATATAAAAGGTGCCTTAATATGTGATAATATAATGTAAATATGCATAACAATATTTTACATACATTTTTAAATGGCAATAACACCAATATAAAAAGTTATCCATGGGCAGTAAATACAAATGTTGTTTTACAAAGTGTTTAGTCAAATGCACATTATGAATGGGTTTGGAGTAAATCAAAACAAATTAATCGTCTGGTTGTGGTGTCATTAAATAAGATATAATTTCAGGGGATTCAAGGAGTTGTATATTAACCACTACTGTCTCCACTACTCCACTACTGCTTTGATCCTCAGTATAATCCCACAATCTGACAGTTGGTGGCGCCACAGGTCCTTTTACCCTCGTCTCCAGCAGAGTTCAGAGCAGAGCACTGTTGTCACAGCCCTGATCTGTTACAGGAACAGGGACGAATGCCTGCTACATGGAGGAGCTGCGTCACATCGACCTCGTGGAGGGAGACGAGGGTCGCATGTGCATCAACACCGAGTGGGGAGCGTTTGGGGACGATGGCTCGCTCGAAGACTTACGCACAGAGTTTGACCGTGAGATCGACAGGGGCTCCATGAACCCAGGAAAACAGCTGTAAGAGTCTGATTGAACATTAAAACAAAGGGGAATCCTCACAGAAACCTGTATCTGAAAAGTAGTGGGGGGTGTAAATGTAGTTTTAACAAAACAGAGCACAAGACATCTGAAGCCGAGCAAATAAAAGGACTTGAAATTGCCCAGTGGATCCTCATTCAGTCCCCTGATAGCGATAGTAAAGTGGTTAAGAGAAACTTTCTGAAGTGTGGCCATTTACTTTGATGTTATTGACCAATTAGAAGAAAGGGACTTTGCTGTTGTTTAAAAGACATTTTTAAACAGAGACTAAGACCCCATGTGGATCCCTTTACAGGAAAATGACTTTAAAGAAGAGTTTGGAGGATCAAAGAGTGTGTTTCTACAAGATATAAAGATTAAAATGAAAAATACAAAGGGTAGAGAAGTATTATAGCAAAGTGAGTAAGGATTAGGACAAAATTAACAATCCGTTATCTTTTTGTGTAAGGTTTGAGAAAATGGCCAGTGGGATGTACATGGGCGAGCTGGTGCGCCTCATCCTGGTGAAGATGGCCAAAGAGGGATTGCTGTTCGAGGGACGGATCACACCTGAGCTCCTGACCAAAGGAAAGATCGAGACCAAGCACGTCTCTGCCATCGAAAAGTACAAACAATAGAAATTCCTGCCAAAAAGATGCTAAACAGAAATATCCCCTAAATGATGCTAAATGCTAAATGACTGACACATCTGGTTTCAGGACTAAGGAAGGCCTGAAGAAGTGCATGGAGATCCTGACCAGGCTGGGCGTGGAACCGTCGAATGAGGACTGTCTGGCAGTGCAGCATGTGTGCACCATCGTATCTTTCCGATCGGCAAACCTCATTGCGTCCTCACTGGGAGCCATCCTGAGTCGTATGAAGGATAACAAGGGAGTGGCTCGGCTGCGCACAACTGTGGGCATCGACGGCTCGCTCTACAAGATGCACCCTCAGTACGTTCTCAAAACTCTCAAAACTTTTACAGACTTTTTTTTTTTTATTTATTGCCTCAAAGAACAATAATAAAACAATATGTGTTGAGACTGGGTCATCCTGACAGGTTCAGAAACATAATAGAACTCCAGAGAATGGAGACGTCAGACTGTTTAAAGTACACTCCAAAATTGCTCTTTAATAAAGATTCTTAAGATACAGGTCCAGTAAAAACACAAATTGGGAGGTCTGTTCTTACAATGTATTCTACCTCAGTTTTTATGTTATTTTTATTTTCAGGCAATCTCAAAAAACGTGGGTGTAGTTGTTGCTCATGCCACATTTCCTCCAGCATTAATCTTTATTGGTGCGTTTAATCATGTGTCCTCATTGGAGTTCTAAAAATATCTAATAACTTTTCCCATGATTTTGTTTTTATATTCAATTCAATTATGTTGCTCATTTACATATTACAGCTGTTTAGGTCAAAATAACAACTACTCTGCAAAACTTTTTTGGGATTTGGATGAGATTAAATGTCAAAATGCACCTTGCAAATTTAAAACTTGTGACTTGTGAAGTTGTTGATTCTACAGGATATGTTTTCCACTATATAGTACCACCCTGTCATTTAATGGAAAAATCAGATGAGCCTAGTGCAGTCTGTCCATGAAAGAAGTGTTATACTTCTGGTTTCATGTTCGAGAACCATCCAAATAACTTAATTATCTAATGATTTTTAACTAAGTATGTTTTTAAGGTATTATCTTGTGTTGAGTCAGCGACACATTTTAAATCCATTACACAGCCTCTGAGCATTTATGGAAACCCTTAAGATGCATTAGTATGTGTATTAACAAACCCAGAGGAATAGGTCAGATTATGAGTCCGATAATAAAAGTTATGAACAAAATAAATTTAGCTCATTGCTCCCAAGTCTATTTACAGGACTTCAGTGCTTGGTTTGTCAGCTCTGGGCAAATGTAGGAGCAGCAAATGACTATATAAGTTTTTCTATTAAGTGTTATTTTGAGTCAGGCTCCATCATTGCTGAGACCCTTGGAAAAATGAAAATGAGTAAATCCAAGTCTAATCAAACCCCTGTAATTGTGAATTTCAATGAACAATTCAAACAGATAACACCTCACGTTTTGTCATGAATATTTTTTCCTCTCCGAACAGATACGCTCGCCGTCTGCACAAGACAGTTCGCCGTTTGGTCCCAGACTCTGACGTCCGGTTCCTGCTGTCCGAGAGCGGCAGTGCGAAAGGCGCCGCCATGGTAACAGCTGTGGCCTACCGTCTGACGGAGCAGGCGCGCCAGATTCAGCAGACTCTCGCCGAGTTTCGATTGAGCAAGGCCCAGCTGCTCGAAGTGAAGAAACGCATGAGAGTGGAGATTGAAAGAGGACTCAAGAAAACCACACACAAGGAGGCCACAGTCAAAATGCTACCTACGTTTGTCCGGAGCACACCAGACGGCACAGGTGAGGAACAATCAGAGGTGTATATGGACATCTACAGTGGTCAATACATAACATTACAACCACAGCCAGGTGAGGGAAATACAATTATGTGCTCACTTTATCAGAAACAAATGTATGTGACGTGGTTGTTAAATATTAGTACAATTAGATTGGTTTAGAGATTGTTGTATTACAGTTGTATAGGATGGTCCATAGATTTGCAGTAAAGAAATAAACAGCTCTACACTTCCCTGAAGCTGAAAGGGTTGATTATTCGGTAAAGTAAGAAATCCTGGGGGGTTGAGTAACATAACATTATTGTGTTTGTAGTATTTTCAATATTAATAAATTAGCAACATATTTGTACAGCCGTACAGGTTACTATGGCAACTGTCAGTGGGCGGAATATATAAGAAGTCCTTGGTGTTAGTGCATTTTAAGAAGATAAATTTAAAAGAGTGAGATTTTGACCATGAGCTATATTATATAATCTAATCAAGCATTTTCTAGAGCTTATTAATAGCAGCTGGGGGCCTCCAAACGTACTTCCTGTTGGCAATTTAGACCAATTTATCAATGTTCCCTTTGAAAATGAAGGAAAAGTCACAGAGAACATGCAAACCTGAGACATGTTCATTTCTATTGTATAGTATTTTTGAATGTAGAAATAAAAAAGACGTCCCAGAAAGCTGTGGTGTGATGGCCAGAGCTGTAATAATTATCTGTTGATGGTATCAGAGAAACTGGTCATAAACAATAACACTCAAAGATAACAGTGATAATTAAAGGTGTCAGGAGGAGGACAGAGGGCAATGTTTGCTTATTCCTAATCACACATTCTATCTGTATCTGTTTTATCTTTTTATGAGAAGCTGTTGGGAAAGGCTTTAATCATAAAAGCTTTTTAAAGTCAGATAAAATGTCACAGAGCCATTTTGTTGTAATGTTTGGAAAATGCATTTGTTACACAGAAAATGGAGATTTCCTCGCCCTGGACCTCGGAGGAACAAACTTTCGTGTGCTTTTGGTAAAGATCCGCAGCGGGAAACGACGAACGGTGGAGATGCACAACAAAATCTATGCCATTCCCATCGAAGTCATGCAGGGCACAGGAGAAGAGGTGGGCCATCTGTTTGCATTCCCTTTTTAGTGCCTATTCAATTTAAGTTATCATCGTTCTAACAGTGTTTTATGTAAATCTAATCAGCTGTTTGACCACATCGTGCACTGCATCTCTGACTTCTTGGATTACATGGGGATGAAAAGTGCTCGTCTGCCGCTGGGATTCACCTTCTCCTTCCCCTGCTACCAGACCAGCCTGGACGCGGTGTGTTCACTAATCATACATACTATACATAATGCAGGAATAACGCTGCATTGTGCCATGTTTTGAGTGGAGCCCAGACCTTTGCACAACATAATCATTGCACATAATCATCCCAAAAGCAGTCTCTCAGTCTCTAATTGTCTCTTCCCAGCTACAAATGTCATACAAATCAAGCAGCCCTCTAAAACCACCATAGAACCTCCAATTTAAAGAACTACACTGAAGCGAAACACATTTTCGGGTTTGCTTTCTGCAGGGGATGCTCGTCACCTGGACCAAAGGCTTCAAAGCCACAGACTGTGAAGGTGAAGACGTGGTGGAGCTCCTTAGAGAAGCCATTAAGAGAAAAGAGGTAACGTGAAGATACGACAACTGACACAAGATACGACAACTGACACAACACGGTTATAACTGCTGGACTGTGTACGGAGCAGGATTAGAGTTTAGTGCGGTAACTCCAGTGTTAAACAAGAGTTTTCAGTGTCAATGGTTAACCAGTCAGAAGTGGTACACAATATGTTTCAGGGAATGTTCAGGAAGATAAGCTATAAAAAAAAGTGTTCAGCGGTCGCCCAAAACATAAACAAGCAAAGAAATAACATAAAGATTTGTTTATGAAGAACACAGACAAGTCATTTTAAAGCAGGGTTTTCCAAATATTTTTCAGAAGGCAAATTAAAAAAAACAACAATTTGTGACTTTCTTATTTTCATTTTAATTTAGCGTCATTTTTTATATTTTTTGAAATGCCTGACTTTTCCGTGTTTCTAGTCCTATTTATTTTTTATATCATGGGTCCCTTTAATTGTTGTTAGCTAAGTATCATTCGTGACCATTACCTATTGCTGAAAGTAGCTGTTTTTGTCATTAAATGCCCATGAACTTTCACAAATATATCTCAAGATTTTATAATTAGAGCATCTAAGTCCATATGCGTCACACTTAATTCTTTGGGAAAAGATACCTGAATAAATGAATGAGATAAGAGCTCAGATATTGGGCACCTCGATGGCTTACATGAGCCTTTTCCTATTCATTAAAGGCAGAATTGTCACATATTGCAAAAAAAACTTTTAAGTTTTGTCTTTTTGGCTTATCTCAATTGCTTCTACTTTTCAAATGTACACAACAGAAAACATAGTATTAGTCAAACAGTGAGTCCAATGAGCCTCTTAAGTCCTAAAGCTGGGGACTAACACTTTGGACTCTCAGCAACATAAACCTTTGCCCTCTTGCTTTCTTAAAAATGCAAATTTGTGGCTTAACGACTCTCACAATGCCCAGTTCATACACTACAGTGTATTGCGTCATCTTTGTTGAATTCAGATTTTATCATTGTAGATGGAGAATCCTGTAAGTATCAGTGGTTGTAAATCAATAAAGACAGGTAAAATTATGCCAGAAATGTGTGGTTATATTTACAAAAGCATGTGATAACATCTCTGAATGTATTTTTATACATACTGTTTTATCCATCTTATCTGTGGACTGGGTTATTCAGAATGGAGGTTTCTTTATCAGGATTGTGAATGAAATGCATTGTGTTTGGTGTGTCTTTGAAAACACGCCAAGTCTGAAACTAATCTATTCGTCAACTCTGGTATTTTGAGATGGAGACGGTGCTTTAATGTTGTGTTTTACAGTAACTCTCTTAACTCTGCTGTGTTTCATCTTATTGTTTCCTACTCTATTGAAATGACTAAACCTGCAAACTTTGCAGTAAAAGTTTGATTAATTGTATCATCAGGTCATCATTTATTGCTTTTCTATATAATGAATCTATTGATACATTATTCCTTTATTTATTTTTTTTTGGTTAAAATCTTATGTAACTAGACATTAATTATTTTGTGTGTGAGTTATGCTTTTCTGTGGCGTTTTCACTGTTCAGGAGTTCGAACTGGACGTGGTGGCCATAGTGAACGACACCGTGGGGACGATGATGACCTGTGCGTATGAGGAGCCCTCGTGTGAAGTCGGACTGATCGCAGGTCAGTTTAGCATCACCACGAATACAGACTGTGACAGGGATCTATTTATAAACACGTAACCTTTTTTTTATGTTCGTCCAGTGGATTCAAGATTGTTCTTATTGTTCAGATAAATGGTGCTGAAGCTATTCTCTAATCATTGTGAACTGGGCCAGATTGAGTTTAAGTAAACCATTAAACAAGCAACAATCCATAAAGAAGCCAACACTTGAAATATTTTGTAATATATGTAGTGTAAAGGTTCATGGCCATTATTTTTTAGCTCATAAGACAAAAGTACTAATATTACTAATAACATGATTAATCCATATTATTGGTTACTCTATCACCAAGTATGATGTTAAAAACCTATTGAAATGTATAAATGGGTTTATTATTACTCAAAGAAAATTGAACTTTTGACAAAAACTATAAATGCTATATCTTATTAACTTTTAAGGTATTTGCAAGAAATCTACTAATACATATTTAGTGAAGGCTTATCAATAAGTAATGAATCAGTTGTTAACACATTGTAAATAGTTTATTAACAGCCCTTATTTTAAAGTGTTACACTTAAATACTATATATAGTTATGTTATAAAATTTGCCAAAGCTTTTACATCTTTAGATTAAATGCAACTGATGAGCTGTTGTTTTTGTTTTGTTTTCTGTCCAGGGACGGGCAGTAACGCTTGCTACATGGAGGAGTTGAAGAACATCGAGATTGTGGAGGGAACCGAGGGTCGAATGTGTGTTAACATGGAGTGGGGTGCGTTTGGAGACAATGGCTGTTTGGACGACATCAGGACAGTTTATGATCAAGCAGTGGACGAGAACTCACTCAACGAAGGCAAACAAAGGTTAATAATCTTTCTCTAACTTCATCTTAGGGGCTACTGAATTCATATTGAAGAGAGAAGTCGTATGAGACATTGAAACACTATATCTGCTCATTAACATTTCATCTGTTCGTGTTAGATATGAGAAGATGTGCAGTGGGATGTACCTGGGAGAAATCGTCAGGCAGATTCTGATCGATCTGACCAAGCGAGGCTACCTCTTCCGCGGACAAATCTCAGAGACGTTGAAGACCAGGGGCATCTTTGAGACAAAATTCCTGTCACAGATTGAGAGGTGGGTCAGTCGCTAAATGCAAACTAAAAATATTCCAACAACAGATAACCTAAAGAAAAATACAGGCCACACTGTGACATCTAGACCATAATTTCCCAAACAGCGGGTTGCATTATTGTGATAATTACTGGGCATTTATTTAAAACAGCTTTTACAAATACTTCAAAAAGCAGAACCTGTTTTAAAACTCAAATTTAGACTGAAATTATTTAAAACCAACAAATGTACTCAAAGCTACAGAACAACTGGGTCAAAGCATCTGTAAAAGTGTAGCTCCGGTGGCTAATTATATGGCACTTTTTGTAAAATCTGATACTGTAACGATATTGTAAATATCACTGGCCAGAACTTGAACTATCCATCTAGCAATCGTTTTTCCTTAGAAATTAAAAAAGGATGGAGCAGCTTACCTTTTTGCATAAATACGATCTGATACTGAAAGAATAGTTTTGTTAACAGAACTAAACAGGAAATAAACAGGGTGCTACTGGTATTGCACAAACAAATGAAGCTCATAGATTTAAAAAGCAAAACACAGGATAAAAAAGCCATTCATTTATGAGGAAGCAAGCCAGCACGAATTGGTATGTTTATTATTTCCCGTCCCAGAAAATTCAAAACATTTTCTCTTTTCTAACCAAATGACTGCCTGGATGTGTGTTTTGCATTGAAGTATATTTCTAGGTATTTTTATGAGTTAAATAGTGTGAAGTTTTTTGGCAGCATTTGTTGGCTCCTTTCCACACTTTTTTACAGCATGTGGGCAACTACAGTAGCCCTGCAGGGACACGTCGTCTATAAATAAACCCTGTTGTAACAGCATCTAGTGAAGTCTGACCTTTGGCCTCTCTACAGCGATCGCCTGGCTCTGCTACAAGTCAGGGCTATCCTGCAGCAGTTGGGTCTGGACAGCACCTGCGACGACAGTATTATCGTGAAGGAGGTGTGTGGCACCGTGTCCCATCGGGCGGCTCAGATCTGTGGCGCCGGGATGGCAGCCGTCGTTGATAAGATCCGTGAAAACAGGGGACTGGACCACCTCGAGGTCACCGTAGGAGTGGACGGGACGCTCTACAAGCTCCACCCACAGTAAGAGAGAAACGTGAATTAAAGAGAGACTCAGAGGAAAGTATAATCTTGACATGACAATGATGGTTTATTTAAATTTAGAGAAAGTATAGAATATGTAGCTAATACACCGTGAACTCACAAAACGCTGTTAAAACTGCATAAATCATGGAAATAGAAGTAATATTTAGTAAAAGGGTTGTACATGGGACTTGAAAACATTAGTAGCTATCTTGTGAACAGACAAGGAGGCCGTCATCCTTTTGCTCTCCTAATGGGGTTCAAAAGCACTTATTTGAAAGTGAAGACAGTCAATCAGATTGGTTTAACCTGTAATTTGGTAACCTTGGGCTGGAGCTGGATTTGTGAGTTTATAAACTCATGTAAATCCATCTTGAACTACTCCAAGCAAAGTATTTGCGTCCAAACCGTGACCAAACTTGTCCATTGTGTCATACGATGTGGCAGCTCTGACAGGTCGGGTTGTGTTTTACTTTTGAAGATGTAGCAATCATTATATCATTACAAACATAAAGAACCTCAGGCTGCTCTGATTGGATAAAACTGCTGTTGATAAATCCAATCACCGACCAGGTATTCATTTAAATGACCTTTCCTTTTGCAAACGCTTTTAACGTAAGCCCTCCAGATGGTTCTGTGGAGCAGATCTATCTGGGAAGGTCAGGTTCATCTGGGTAATGGAACACAATAAAATCTCAGTGTTTCAAAATGTGGTTCATCAGTGCAGTGGACTTCCATATGAGCGTTTAGATAAAAGCGATGTTTCAGTTTAAGCAATACCTTCAGACAGGACTACCAAACTAAAACTTAAATCCTCCTTGTACCTCCCCCAGTTTTTCTCGGATCTTCCATCAAACAGTGAAGGACCTGGCCCCTAAATGTGACGTGACATTCCTGCTTTCGGAGGACGGCAGCGGAAAAGGAGCCGCTCTTATCACTGCAGTGGGCTGTCGCCAGAGAGAGATGGAGGCGCAGCAGAATCACTGAGGACTACCCTAAAATCCTTCACATAGGACCCCCCCTCATCCCCTTGCCCTGTCTGTGTCCACTCACCTGCTGCTCCAGTGTGTTTTTCACAGCAGCCGTGACTCCACCTCGGCCCCGTCTGGCCCCTGTCCCGTCAGAGAGACATGCTGCATAGAATATCTAAAGTTAAATTTTATTTATACTGCACCAGATGTTTTATTATTTTAAAGTTTGTACATTTCCTTTGCTAGCCTGCTTATACTCTAAATACCTTTTAATCCTTAGGTGTGCAATATATGTGTACTGCTAATTTTATTTTTATATGGAGGCAGATATATAAATGTATTTATATAGCTGAGGCCACTTTGAATCCTTTAGAGCTCATTAGGGCACAAGATAACATCTGCACTTTTTATATGAGAGTTACATCAGCAGCATTTCAATGTAACTTCCCAACAAAGGACGTCCTTCTCACCGAACGTGTGTACAGTTCAAATAAAGGACTTAAATAGAAGGGTCACGGCTGTTACATTCATCCTCATTGTAAGTTCGACATGTTCACACAATTTGCTAAAGCTACTAGCTCCTCTATGTGAAACTATCACTGTAACTCACTATTAAACAAAGTACCGCTCCATTCACTACTGCCCCGAGCCGACAAGTTAGACAAGGCCCAAGCAGAAGTATTAGCGTATCCTGTTGCTATTTGTGAATCTCTATACTTTTGATGTTGTGATGACTTCCAAATCTACTCATTGTATGTGCAAAGAATAAATGTTTATTGAGCCCCGTGACGAGCGGAAACTACGAGCGCTTTGGTGTGTGTTTGTGGCTGAGTGTCAGTGCGTCCTACTGTAAACGACCTGTAGCTTTTAAATGTCCAAAGCTCTGTGGAGAATGCATGCCTTACATTAAGACGAAGGAGAGTGATGGATCATTGAGTTTTTATTTTTAACTTTATATTAATAGATTTGTGACCGACAAAGTGAAAAGTGTACTCATTAAATTATTTTGTTGTGGAGTAAAACCTGTGTCTCTTTCTTAAAATCAACCTGCAGCAGCAAAGGCATGCATAAACCTGTTGTACTAGACATAGACGAAACCACAAAGGTGTTGAGTGTTAAAACTATTTACAAGCCATTCAGGTTTGTCTTATGCAAAAAAAAAATTCATGTTCCAAAAGCTGTCACACTATTAGAAGTGATATTGTTAAAGTGGTCTGGTATACAAGTCCCAGCAAACATACAGTCTAGTTTATCAGGAGCCCTGGTTTCTATTTTTGTGCTCATCAGTAAAAGAGAAAAATGGTAAAATCAGGACAGGGTGTTTATTTTATTTTTCATAATAGTCCTAGAAATCGAAAAGTGCAACATTTAACAGTGCAGTTTAACAGTTTTCATGACTATATATATATATATATAATCTAGAAGCATGTAATGATAATAATTAATAATGCTTAATTACACACCTGCAGACTTTTGGCGCTTCACCAGCAGCAACCTTCAATGTATTGATGTGGGGCCAGCGCAAATAAACTGTACCGGTTAGTTTTATCCGTTTCATTTCTTGAATTAGAAACAAAACCTGAAAGTGTAGTGGTTTTGACGGGTTACTTTGTGATGCCTTGATGGTTTCAATAGAAAAGCAGCATTGGTAGGTGGAATAAAGACAGTAATATTAATAGAAAAGAGTGTATAAAGGTGATTTCTCTTATCATTTATGAAGATTTTTATAGGGTATTTAACTTATCCAAGGGTCTGATGCGTCAAAGGGTAATTCTATTGTATTTAGTGCACCCTACAACTCACAGGGTTTGATCAAAGTTACTCAATAATCTTTGTTTGGTCAACAGCCAACTGTGCCATGATAACATCCCTATTTAAATCGAATTCAAATATCAGAGATCACGAATAGCCTGACTTTCCCTGTTTCCTTTGTTATGATTTATTTCCTGGAAAGTGTGTGGGTGTTCGCAGTGTTGGTCTGCAGCCAGCCGGCACTGTGCAGGTATTTGTCCTACTTATGTTGGGTGTGATCAGGGGTCTGGTAAACAGAACTAGACCAGCAGCATTCACTGATGTGGAGGGGTGCAATCCGCAGCATAAACTCCATAGCGTGGTCCGTGTGGGTCGGGCTGTCTGTCTGTGTTTAGTGTTTGTCTGCAGCTCCCAGGTTGGCTCCGGTGGCGTTTCACTGAAGGCTTTCTGCTGCATCCATCTGCCTCCAACTCACAAGCGGCGAGCTGACACTGCGGGTAGGTCACCCATATTAGACATTAGTAACACCACCTGTAATATGAGCTAATTACATGTAACGTTACGTGCTCTGAACGTTAAGGACTGGCAGCTAGTTAGCGGGTATGCTAACTTTACTAGTTGGCACATTGCGATTGCTAGCCAGGAACGTAGTCACGTTAGCAGGATTTCATAGCATGAGCTAAAGACGAATATTAAAAAGGTAGGCAACATGCCAGCTAGGTTTAGATGTCCAGTGTTAAAGTGTGTCATCTTATATTGCACATAGGAGTGGTTTGCATAAATTAACTAGAACGTTTTGTGCAGATTTCTGTGCGGCAGTTATGAAGCTAATGTCAACAGCTAACCCTAGCTGCTGTTAGCCGCAGCGCTTTACCTTTTCGTTTTTGTAGTTTGTGCTTTAGAAGATTGTAGGCGCTAACGGCCATGTTTCAATAACAGTGTATTGTGATTTGGGACGCTATATTACCTTGTTCTTGAGGCGTCAGTTTAATATAACCATTAGTTAGGGGGATGCGTTACTGGCCACCCATTGAGAAGCCAAAAACTGACCGTCGGCACGTGCTGACACCACAGGTGTGTCAGGTGCTGCGTGGTTGTGTCACCATCAGCTGCACCCCACAGCGGCGCGGGAACACGTTTGTCGCAAGGCTGTATTTAAAGGCTTCGTAAAAAACGATGTAGTAAAACACAGTAAAAAATATAAATATAATTATTGCTTGCCCAATAAGCATTTAATGTCTCCTTTTGCCACTAGATGGAGTATTGAGCACTGCCGCAGATGTATCATATGATAGCGCTTGTTTACAGTGCCACAAAGTAAATATGATTCTGTCTGAGACTGTAAAATAAGTTGTGATTATTGACGGGGTAAACTGCCACGCCCTGAGAAATGATCTTATTTTATAGATTTACTTGAAAATTAAAGCCTAACATTATGTATGAATGGACCCTATGTCTAAATGAGCTTTTGGGGGACAATATAAACACCTAACGCAATTGTCTTAAAACAGCAAATAGCTGGATATCAGTTTGAACTGTCGTAAATGTTTTTGTTAATTACACTTGGTGCTGTTAAAAACTTGGATATTCTCATGAAATAAAATGTTGGTAATGTTCAGTGTGTTGCAAAATGGCTGCCACCACCACCAGTGTGTGACTGGAGTGAATGAATAATGGACTATGTAAAGTGTCTTTGGGTATCTTGAAAGGCGCTATATAAGTACTATAAATAATAATAATAATAATCATAATAATAATGATTATTATTATTGCCGTTGTTATTATTATTATTATAACTACTTGTGTTCGTTCCATTTTATTGTCAACAGGTCATTGAAGCTGTGCACCCCACTCAGGACGATAAAGCCCCCGTCCCACACAAAAACTCCCCTGAGCAGTGTTTAAGCTCTTCCTCTTCCATGACTGTTTGACGGGAAGCGGCCTCACTGTGGCCCATGCGTTGGACCTGTTTCCCTTCCTGTCCTCCTTATCCCTCAAGCTGACGCAAAACCCCAGACACCTCCCTCCCCTCCCCCACTCCCACCCGGTCCCCTCGCCCCCTCCTCCCTTGCCCGCTGCTATGGCGCCCGGCACAGAGACGGTGCACTACATCCACCTTCACAACTCGAGCCAGTCGGTATTGGAAGCCCTGCGCACTCAGCGACGCGAGGGCCTCTTCTGTGACGTCACTGTGCGGATCCACGACTCCTCGCTGAGGGCCCACGCCTGCGTTTTAGCCGCTGGGAGCCCCTTCTTTCAGGACAAGCTGCTGCTGGGTCACTCTGAGATCTCCGTCCCACCATTAGTGCCCGCTGAAACCGTGAAGCAGCTGGTGGATTTTATGTATAGCGGCTCTCTGGTTGTGCTCCAATCTCAGGCTCTGTGCATCCTCACTGCCGCCAGCATCTTACAAATCAAGACGGTGATCGACGAGTGCACGCAGATCATTTCGCAGAGAAAAGCCGCAGCCGGGGCAGCAGCAGCAGCAGCAGCTGCGGCGGCAAGTGGAGGAGGGATGCTCGGGGGTGTCCTACCAAAACAGGAAGACCGAAGTGGGGGTAAGGGCCGGGACAGCAGTGGGAGCTGTTCTGGCAGCACAGGAGGCGGGTATCCAAACTTTTCTAACTTCATGGCTGACTGTGGAGCAAGCAACATGGGAGGGATGGGCGGGACCAGCGTCAATGTCACTGAGAGTGGCCCGGGACCCATGGACCAGCAAAATGCAGTGAGTCTGATGGGCCTCGGAGACATGGGCCCTGGGTCGATGTGCACAGGGGACAGTCTCGGATCAGGGCCCATCCTCATGAAGCAGAGCCCCAGCTGCACTCAGGACGTCAGGTACAGTTCCCTGTTCTAGTAACTGAAACACTCCTATTTAAGGTGGAATATTTTGTTCACATTTAACATTTATGAAAGAGGAAGAATATGTCCTCTTTTATAAAAGCACTAATCCTGGCCTACTGTTTGCTGTCTTCTTTACAATACATCAGTTTACAAAACCTCTTCACAACAGCCTTTTAAAGCATATCACATATTAAGAAATGCCATTTATTCATTATAAAATAGGTGGATGGATTTAACTTTCATAAATAGGTACAGATTTTTAGTTTTCAGATCCTTGTTGTTCAGTGGTCTACTTCCATTTTTAACGATTGCATATTAAAGGAGCATTACAGATGATTTTGAGTTTTAGTGCTAGTGTGCCACCTGGCGGTACCGGTACTGCATCCAGTGTTGTGCGTGTTCACTGCTTGTACGAGTACGAACAAACAAATACCGTAGAATAATTTGTTGGAGACCTGTCTCTTCCCTCTGTTCGCAGGATTTATTTTCCACTTTGCCACTTGCCTTGCTTAGTTTATTTATGGCGGCAAATCAGGAAGTGAGAACCAGAGCACGCACGCATTACATCACAGCCGCTGAAATAGCGTGGTTTCGGCCCCTAAACCTTCCTATTTAATTGACTGTACAGGCAACCGCGGAGAATTCATATTATTCTGCACATCAGGCTGTTGCTGATGCATGTATGGGTTAGAAAAATATTATTTGAACCATTAAAACTTCCTTAATGAACCTTTTTCAGTCTTGGTATGTCTTATTATACGTGTTATTTATTATGAATAAATGTTTTTACTTTTACTGCCTCTCACAGAGGGATTCAAATATTTATGGAACAGTTTCCTGTTGCAATCGAAAGTACTTGCTGACATTATGTACTGCGGTATATGACTCATAAACAGTATATACCTAGAGACTGTGAGGTTATCTGTATACAAACTATGAGCGGACCTGTGAAGCAGGAATTTCGAGTTTAGGAAGTGTGTAGAGAGACATTAATAAAAATGGCCATTATTAGTTTAGTGCCTGTAGCTAGTCTGTTCAATTGAATTAAAACAACTTCAACACCAACCAGCAATATTTGTAAATTCAGATTTGTCTGTGGAGCATGACTTGGCTTTAGGTTCTTTATTTTTAATCAAATTGTAATTGTCACAAGCCACAGGTCCCTATTTTGTTTGACCATTCCTTGACCCCCTGACCCTCTCCTGCCCAGGTACAAGCTGCGCGACCTGTTGGTGCAGACAGCCAACGGCGTGAGCGGCGGCAGCACAGGAGACCTCTCAGCGGGCTGTAGCTCTGGTGTGGGCAGCGTGGACAGCATCGGCAGGGACAGTCTCCGCGGCAACACCACAGACCTCTCGGACGACCTGGTGGGCATAGACCGCTACAGCGAGGAGGAGGAGCTGGACCGCGATCGGGGAAGAGACTCAGACCGAGACAGGGGGGCGGGACACAGCCGCAAGCAGAGGCAGCCGCTCAGACTCCAGGTAGGGGGATAAGGGGAAGGGTTGCCATGGTTACAGCTTTCAGGCATGCAGAGCTGCAACGCTTTGCTTTTCTTTTTCTGCTGCTTTTCCCTCTTCTCACTGCATTGGCGTATAGCGCTGAGATGTTTCTGCACTTTGCACAATCGAAGACAAGCCCTCGTCCTAACTTCACCTTTTGCCTTGTTGTTCTATGGACTTCTGCATATTTACTGTACGTCATTAAACTTGTTAGCTCCTGCTTAAAAAAGACAACCAGGCTTAGTGCTGTGTTCTTTGTTGAGACTTTGCTGCCTCAGATGTGCCTTTTAGCTACATTTTTGTACTTTTCACACGGCAGGTGCTGGGAGGAGAAGGCGTGGTGGTGAAAGATGAAGGCGTCCAGGACGCAGACGGGACGGTGTACGGCTTGGAGGACGGCAGACGAGATGGAGACCAGCAGGGCACACATGAAACCATGGCAGGCTTTGGACAGGTGAGCTGTGCGCAAAATCAAAGCAAACTCTTTTATGTGAAAGAATATACTTGCAAAAAGATATAATTTCTGATTCAGTTGCAGTAAACTCAATGTTATGTATTCTATAAACCTTTCAAATGTGGCCAATCATTTATATCAATAATATGCATATTTATTGAAACATGGCTGTAATTTAAGACTAGTTAAGACTAGCGTAGACCTTTTTAGATCATTATATTCCCTGTGGTTCCATCTTAAAGTCTTGAAGTCAAGAAAAACCTGGCAGAGTGGGTTTCTGCCGCAGCCTGCTTTACCCTGCAGACTATACAAGTAACATCTGCCACACAGTAAAAAAGATTCGCCTGTCAGTTTGCTCCAAAGTGTTGCATTGGTAGTGATGATTGGAAATCCAGTATGCCCTTATTTTATAATTTGACACAAAATTATGGTAGTGACTTTTAATTTAACAAAAAGGATATATTCAATTTTTTTGTCTTTCAACATACTTAGATGACAAAGATATATTTAGTGAGTTAATGAAGGTATTGCCTCTAATTCATTTTGAATGTCTGTTTATTTACCACATGTCCTGAAAAACCTAAAGTCCCAAAAAAAACCAATGGAATTAAACTGTTTTAAGTAAAATTTATATGACCATGAAAGTGAAGAAAGAAAGTCCTGGAAATGGGAAAATTGTTTCCTAAAAAGAGTGGGAACCCTGTTAACAGTTCAAAATGAATATTTGAAGGTTCATGTATCTTGGCATTTGTTCTTGTTATCTCCACAGTCGTACATAATGTACTGTTGAGAAAAGTAGCACGACAGGTCTAACCACAACATTCATCCTTTGTGTGTTTAAAATACTGTGTCAAAGATACAAAGATAGAGATAGAGCTGCAAACAAAAGGAGCAGAAAACAGACAGCTGTACAGAAACATTTATAGATATATCTGTGAAGGTTCTCAGTCATCCAGGTCATTTTAAAGAAAAGGTTAAAGCAAAGGCATCTGGATTTCCAGGGTAATGACTTTATCAATTTTGAGATCAACTGATAAGAGCTTTATCTCCAGCGGGAGGAGTTTAACCTGAAAGGCCAGGTGAGTCGTTAGTTTCACTTTTTCATTCAGGTGTTGATGTTGTTCTAGAGTGAAACTGTTTTGATTTAGGTTTTAAAACACTGTTGTAAATAGCTGGCAGGTGACTTAGTCCCTTGGACGAGAGACAAAATGTCTTCACCTTGTGCCCAGATGCCTTTTACTCCAGCCTTTTCTTCATTAATAGAGATAGTCATGACCAATGCTAGCATACACCTGCCGTTGTTTGAATGAGGATTCTTAGGATGCAGTTTGTAAGTATTAAATGACTAAAAAAGCACTATATCAAATATTGCTTTTAAGATGCTTGTGGGTATTAAAGAGTTTACATGACATTAGACTAAATTACTATGTGTGTGTGTGTGTGTGTGTGTGTGTCTTCTCCAGGATTTCTACAATGAGCAAGGCGTATTTTCAGAGAGTTTTTGGCCTCATAGTGAGCCGTCCCAGGCCATGGCATTTAACCCCAGAGGACGAGTCAATAAGCCTCTGACTCCGCCCCCATCCACGCAGTCTATGAACAACCAGGTTAGTCAGTGTCTCTTGAATATATGGACACAAGAGTTGGATAGGTTCCATGTGCATTGACTGTAGGTTACACCTAAGTGCATACATTCAAAATGTAGTCATGGCTCCTAAGCTGCTGGTCTATAAAATCTTGTTTTCACTGGAACAGTACTGTGTGATTTGTGTTTCCATTACATAGAGTGCCCCAAAAAAGCATATCGTACCACGTTGGGGACACCTCGGCTAGCCCCTCCCAAACAGAACCTGTGGCCTTAAATATTTACTCCCTAAAATTATGGGAAATTGGCACAGCTCTATGAATTTAACCTTAAAAAAGAAAAAAACAGGAGACGGTTTTATTTCTCAAATAGAGTCATGACTTTTGTGGCACTTCGATGACGTCATTCCTTATGTAGCAGGTGCCGCTTTTCTGGACCCTGCAGAGTGGAAACGCATGCCTCTTAAAGGAGATACCCGTACCAACCCGTACCCACAGTGGAAACGAGGCTAAAGTCTCTTCATAGCTGAGAACAAGTTTATCTCTTGACATGCAAATTTACATTGTTTGTGTGTAATTAAAATTCTTCGTAGTCGGAGTAACACACTTGGATAAAACTTGTGTTATTTGTTGTAATAAACGATGTGTATTTACGGTAAAGACAGAAATTATACAAGTATGAAAGTAAAAATAAGAAGTGTTTTAAGTCTGGTCACAAATCGGACAAATCTTTACTGTTCACAGCTGTGTCTTGTGGATACTTTACAAATACAAGTTACATGAAAGTCTCTCAGATGAAGCCCCAATTCATATACACTGCATATAAAATGACAAAATAAATTGTTTTACCTGTACCCTTTTAATTACTCAGTTTATACATTTTCAGCTTCTATCCAGCTTTTATCCAGTGAGCCAGTCACAGCCCGCTCCATATTTTGTGGGTGGGCCAATGGCAGGGCTTGACAGCATGGCAGGGGCGGAGCCTAATCAACAAGCCCCAACTCCTGCCCACATTCCCACAGCGCCCCCTCCTTCCACCTCGTCCTGCTCCGCGGGCCCCTCCCCTTCATCCCAGGGATCGGAAACCTCATTTGACTGCACGCACTGTGGCAAATCTCTACGTTCCAGGAAAAACTACAGCAAGCACATGTTTATCCACTCCGGTAAGATGAGCAACTAGTCTGTCAAAAGATGTACTGCTGAGTTAACAGTTGCAGCTAAAAACACAGAAACTAGACTCCAGCCTTTAAAGCAGCCTTGCATAACTTTTAGCCCAAAAATTAATTGTCATAATCATTTTGGTGGTTCTTTTGGTGAGAGCCAAAGAATAATGTCTATCTCACAGACACATTAGCCTCAGCTGGACAGAAACCTCCAATGTAACGTTCCTGTTACTGGGGTGCAGAGGGAGCAGAAAAAGTCCGATACACTGGACTCTAGCAGAGTTGTATTTGTACAAAATACACAAAGATGACCCACTGTTTCAGGAGACATGCGTTTTACCCTTTATTTCTTTTTTTTTTTTTCAAACATGTTGCTTCTCTTTCTCTAAACAAATTACATCTATGAAAATGGTTATGTAAAATTGTTTTGCCATTAAATCAAAATATAATGCAAGAAAAGGGATAACTACACAACTATATAAACTCAGTAGAATTTGTATTTAGAAACTAATATAATGCAGGTAAAATAAATTGTTCAAGAGCCAGACACTATTGCAGAATCCACATTTAACTGTTACAGAATAATTAGGGAAAGTAATATAGTTACTTTCCTGTGGACAAAGTGCTATGTACAATATTGCACTTTGTCTGTTTTCGGAAATTATGTCTCATTTACAAGTTAAGTTTTAAGTGTGTCTTTTCTTTTTGGGTCTTTCTTTTCTCTGTGTGTCTGCTCTTTATTGAGTGTGTGTGTGTGTCTGTTCTTTGACCTGTGTGTGTTTGCTGGGTGTCATGTGTGTGTGTCTGCTCTGTTGTGTGTGTCTGCTCTGTGTCGTGCGTCTGCTCTGTGCTGTCTGCTCTGTGCTGTGCTGTCTGCTCTGTGTTTTGTGTGTGTGTCTGCGCTCTGTTGTGTGTCTGCCCTGTGTCGTGCATCTGCTCTGTGTTGTGTATCTGCTCTGTGTTGTGTGTCTGCTCTGTGTCGTGCTGTCTGCTCTGTGTTGTGTGTCTGCTCTGTGCTGTGCTGTCTGCTCTGTGTTTTGTGTGTGCGTCTGCGCTGTGTCGTGCGTCTGCTCTGTGTCGTGTGTCTGCTCTGTGTTGTGTGTCTGCTCTGTGTCGTGCTGTCTGCTCTGTTTGTGTGTCTGCTCTGTGTCGTGTGTCTGCTCTGTGTCGTGAGTCTGCTCTGTGTTGTGTGTCTGCTCTGTGTGTGTGTGTGTGTGTGTGTGTCTGCGCTCTGTCGTGCGTCTGCTCTCTGTTGTGCGTCTGCTCTGTGTCATGTGTGTGTCTGCGCTATGTCGTGTGTGTGTCGTGCTGTCTGCTTTGTGCTGTCTGCCATCTTCTCTGTGACGTGTGCTGTCTGCTCTGTGTTTGTGTGTTTGTGTGTGTGTGTGTGTGCATGTGTGTGTGTGTGCTCTGTCATGCTGTCTGCTCTGTGCTATCTGCGGTCTGCTCTGTGTCGTGTGTGTGTCTGCGCTGTGTCATGTGTGTGTCGTGCTGTCTGCTTTGTGCTGTCTGCCATCTTCTCTGTGACGTGTGCTGTCTGCTCTGTGTTGTGTGTGTGTCTGCGCTGTGTCGTGTGTGTGTCGTACTGTCTGCTTTGTGCTGTCTGCCGTCTGCTCTGTGTCGTGCTGTCTGCTCTGTGCTGTGTGCTGTCTGCTCTGTGCTGTGTGCTGTCTGCTCTGTGTTTGTGTGTGTGTGTGTGTGTGTGTGTGTGTGTGTGTGTGTGTTTGTGTGTGTGTGTGCGTGCGCGTGCGCGTGTGCGTGTGTGTCTGTGCTCTGTCATGCTGTCTGCTCTGTGCTGTGTGCTCTGCTGTGGGTAATGTCCCTGTCTGTTGCTGCTACAGGTCAGAAACCTCACCAGTGCTCTATCTGCTGGCGCTCCTTCTCACTGCGTGACTACCTCCTCAAACACATGGTGGTGCACACCGGTGTCAGGGCTTTCCAGTGCTCCATGTGCGGCAAGCGCTTCACCCAGAAAAGCTCCCTCAACGTGCACATGCGCACTCACCGGGCCGAGCGCACCTTCCAGTGCAATGTGTGCCACCGTGCGTTCACTCACCGCACTCTGTTGGAGCGCCACGCCCTGCAGCACGCGCACCACGCCGCCCCCCAGGCCCCGGGACGTGACATGACCTCACCCAACAAGCACAGTCCTCCGGCACTGGGAGGGCCCTCAGGTATGGCCCCCACCCAGGGTATGGTCGGCAGCATGGCCAACATGCCCAGCCACGGGGCGCCCACCTCTTAGGCACACCTTGAGACACAGGAAGCGGGAGGGGGGGGTGTTAAACAGGTGCATTTAGCAGCATTTAGAGAGTAATGACCCAATGCAGTTCTAATCTGACCTATACATTAATCTTGTTGTGAGTAAAATGTTTTTATAAGCTATAGTATAAGCATGGACACGTGGGGAAAAAAATATACAAGTCAAGCCCAAAGCTGACTTGAATTAGTTTTTTATTGGTTGTTGCCAATAAAAAGATGTAACCTATTAGGTTACATGAGTTGCCATTATTACTCTTTGAATGGCTCTGGTATAAATTAAATGTAATAAAAAATAAAATAGAAAGTTTAGATACCACTTTGGCTGCTGCTGTATGTCGCTACCATATTGTTCAGGTCAAGACAGAATACACCCAACATATTGTGTGATGACAAATCCTGAAATTGGAGCATAAAACACCTCATTATGAACTGAATACTGAGGCCAGACAAGGTACACTCTCAGTCTGTAATGAATGTTTTAAAAAGCATTTTCACTGCCAATATCTCTTTGTGATACTGCACTGTTGACCTGTCCAACATGGCGTCGACCACACACATACACTTAAAGCAGTCAAACGCAGTATCTATCTTATAATGTTGTATTCCCAACAGCCTTGTGGCTCTTTTGGGAACAGATCCCAGGTGTTTGCTCAGTGACACCTTGCAGGGTTCCTACAGGCAGGAAACATGTACATTTATAAAATACAGTATTTAAGAAATGCACAAGAAGCTTAAAACATTTGGGAAAAATCCCCCAGGAAAAAAATAACCATCTAGGGGCCTGTGTCCATACTGATGTATATAAATTATTAGTAGCACTTTTTTTATTTTTTATGTGCAGCTGCCCCAAGCACCTTGAACATCTTTTTTATTTATTATTATTATTATTATTATTATTATTATGAGCGAAGAGTCAGCTCAGTAATTATTAGTTGTTAAATGCTATCACTTTATCAGTTATACATTGAATAATTAAACAGTGAAGTGAAATTTTGATTAATCTATTAACGCGCACACCTCTTCTGGTGGCCCATTTATAAGTCTGTAATCATTTCTGTATAAGCACTAACCCCAGTTGCTTTGGAAGCACTAAAAATACTCTTTAATATGCCTTTCTGAGGGATTTTATGAAGTTCAGTGGTAGCTCTTTGGCCGTTAGCGTCTGTAGTTAAAGATAAAGTTACTACTAACTACAACTTGGTTTGTGTTTCCCCACTTTTTTTTTCTTTTTTTTCAAAGATGATAAGGATTAACACTGCCAGGTCAACCTTCTCGCTTTTTCATGGCCCTTTGTGAGTTTTACAGGCAACAGTACTTCTACTTTTTATATTAAGACCTATACAGTGAATGTTTTTGTAGTGTATCTCACAACTGCAGTCACAGTGGTGGTGCGTTGTCATGGAAACAATACTGTAAGAGCAGTAATAATCATGGTATGTTCTTTTTTAGGCACTGGCTGCTATATCCCATCACTTTTTTCCCAGGAATAAAAAAAACAAAACAAAAAAAAAAACAGTATGGACACAGGCCTTTTTTTAAATTGTAAATTGTAGTAAAAACGTAGCTGTCATTTCTCTGTGTTGTGACATTAAATGCTGTAATCATAAGCCTAGAGCAACATTGCTAACAATCACAAACGCTAAACAGCCATACGACATAAAAACGTAGCCAAATATAGTCAAGTGTTTGTGCGGGAAATATAAAAGACATAAAGATTCAGGTGTAGGAACCCTGTTTTTTAAAGATACCAGGAGTCGTCACCAAAGAGGCTAGGAACACAGCGCAGCGGGTTTGGGAGTAGGACGAGAGGAGAAGGGAGGGGGGGCTGAAGGAGGACCGCAGAGCTTCATTCACAATGAATTCAATAAATTCATGATGACAACAGCATCGTGATTGTTAAGCTTAAAAGTTCCATATGTAGTGGATTGATTATTTCTGTGCCAAAGCTGTTTAAGTGCGTAAGAAAAGATTTATGTCTAAAAACTCATCTTCACATAAGCACAAGTCAAATAAGTAGTAATAGAGCGTTTTTATTTGCCATTTCAAAAAACATTAGTTCATTTTCTACTGCTTGTCCTTTATATTTACGGGACATTACGGGGGGTTGGAGCACACCCTGGATTACTGCCAGTTAATCACACTTCACACATTCATTTCCTCTGGAGGATTTAGACTCACCAGTTCATCTCTACATGCATGTCTGTGGGCGTTGGGCTAAAAAACCAGGAGAGGACCCACTGTAGCACAGACAGGACATGCAGACTGTACAAAGAAACGCCACGACCTGCTTGCTCTGAGGCACCACTCTGCCTCCGTGCACCTCATCATTTCAAAATACCTCATATAAATAGTTCTCGGATAAATTCACATCGCTGCTGCAGTGTATGCCGAAGTAGTTATTACCTAACTAAATGATAAGTTTGAATAGAGGAGAAGTTTTTCTTTGTTAAACTGGTAATAATGTGAAGTAGCTACGAACCTCGGTCTTCTCTGCTCTAGTATTTCTGACAGCTGTCACACAAAATGTGGCGTAGAAACCCATTAGCGGCAGTAAAAGTGCTCAGGTAACGTTTGCTCTAGTGAAGCACTGTGGGGCGTGTATTTGATCTGCGGCATTTTAGAAACCTGTCAATCAAACAGTGTGAAGCCAAAACCAGTGGCAAACTTAAGAAAAAGCTAGCGCATGATGCATCCGGTCGAGTTCATATTAACACGGGTATTTTGTACGATTTTATAAGCTGTATCTTTTTCTATTAGTCGTTTCTTCTCCAGTTTAAGGTCATACATCTTCAGTAGAATCCAACCATTACCTCGGTTATAAATAAGCTGAACTTGTGCAATAGTAAGTAAACATGGCCAAAACAGTGTTGGTGCTAACTTTGCTAACAAGACTTGCAGGTTTACACATGCACTGACCAGCCATAACATTATGACCTGGAAGCAATGTCAGGCCTAGCACATAACTACAACATGCATCCCATGAGTGAACTAATACTGATGGGTAGGAAGCATGAAAAAATAAGCAGGTGTGGAGTCCCTTAAAAAGCAAAATACTGTGTAGTCTAGATGTTTGTGATTAAATAGAGACCTACACAAATTTGATTAGAAGGTGGTCATAATGTTGTGGCTGGTTAATGTAAACATACCGTTACTCTTCCTCTCTCTTCAGGAAAACACAGTACAATAGATTCTTTCAGGTTTCCCTTGGCCTGACATACCTCATTCATACTTTATATTTACGGCCATCTCTTCATTGATGAGTTGGAAGCATTTTTACCCTCAACAGACCATTCACAGTAGGTTTTTCCTTCAGTTTGTCACTCGTTTTAATAATAAATACGTTTCTAAAAGCAAAAAATAGGTGAGAAATCTACCTTATGCAAATGATAGCTACTAGAGGAGTAGGAGAGGGGTGCAGTGGCTCAGTAGCGGACCAGACTACACTTAGGTTCTTAAATGCAGTACATAGGTTATTACATACATTTAAAGGTGTATATCGGTCACGTCAGTCTGAAAAAAGCACAAGGACTTTGCATTTGAAGGATGACAGGTCTAAACAGACGCACATCCTGAATTACGTGAATTGAATGTGAATGGAGCTCCGTGCTGTTCAGGGCAAAGCAAGCGACAAAGACTGAGTTGATGAATGATTCGATGAAGAGGAGCAGGGTAAGTCTGAAGGAGACTACAGCAGTAAAGGGGGAGAGAGGGGGAGCTCAGTGGTGTGAATGAACTTTGCATCATCCATCAGACAGCTTTGTAACATTTTCCACGGCGCCACCGGTCGGCCCCAAGATCATATACCTCGAACCAGGACGAGCCTCGGCTCGGAGGGACACTATACTCATGAAATGTTTAGAAAACATTTCGGCAAGTTTTACACATCCACACACACCTACAATTACCTCGGTGGTCCAAAGACAGGCATTATGCTTCACATCTTTAAGCTACATCAAGAAACAGTAAAAACTAAAGCTAAGATATCTCTGTTTACTTTAACGCTTACAAAATATTTCTCTGTAAAGTTCCTGTACATCGCTATAACGCTCAGTTTGTTCTGTGTTGCTCATGTGGTTCTTTGATGTAGAAATAAGGCTTAGGGACTTAAAAAAGAAAACTTTTTTTAAAGTGAAAGAGCCATTCACAAAAAGTGATCCAGGTGAAAATTATGACAAATCAGTGATTTTTATCAGGATTTCTATTGAGTGTTTGTCTTTTCGGACTCTTGTTAAAACAGGGGGAGTGTTTATTGCTAAGAAAAAAAGATTAAAAAAATCTTGCAGCACTATAAAAATAACTTTTTAATGTTTTAGTAAAACTAAATTAATCATAAAATGTACAATCACCCCTCCAAGTTTTGACAAAGTCAGACTGGTGATGGCGCAAGCTATTACTTTAATATTTATTTGGATTTTAACTCTATGCACACTTCAGTTTGCACATCCTGTAACTTAGACCTTGGTGTTGATTTCCCCAAAAGTATTTGGCCTAAGATTATTTTTTCTTTTGTTTTCTTTTTACAACTTTTAAAAGTGATTTGAAAAAAAATGTTTTGTGTCCATGCTTTTTGCTCATTTCTTTGTGAGTTTATAGTTTACTGAAGCTTTTGCTGAAGAGCCTTTAATCGAAACATGTTCATGAATGGACCTCAGTCACAAGTCAAATGTTGACGAGTGATGATGATTTGCCTAAAATTTCACTTTAATAAAGACTTATTTTTAAATGAAAGTGAATCCAACAAAGACTTAGATTAATATCTTTTCTGTCTGTACTTCACTCTAATTATTGACATGAAATGTCCCACTTTAAATGTGGAATAACTGCTTATTTACACAGAGCAGCACGTTGGCCTCTGGAAACTAGTCTTTAGTTTCTTTGTGTCAGCAGGCTGGGTTTTTAAAGTGTTGGTTTTAAGATAAATCTTACTTTTCTCGCCAAACAGTTGGTGCTTTTTGGAAGTTTTTACCTCATGGACAGAGGCTGATGGCTTGGCTCTGGTTTGGTAAATAAGCGGTGTTGAGCTGTTTCAGAGATCTATCCTCAAAGTGAAGTGGTTTTGGTGCATTTTGTCTGAGGCGGACCCTTGTACAGTACTGTAATATGTGTGCTTTGAAGCCATGTCAGCGCATTGTAACGTACTGTGTTATGCCTTTTCTGTTTGTGTTTCTTTGGGAGGGAAGTTAATAATTGTTTTTCTACGTTAATATTTCTTTAACAGAGATTAAATATGTCTGAACAGGAAGCAGTCCATTTTATAGAAGAAAAGAATCACTTGTCATCATAAAATCACATCTTTTATGTAAAAAAAAAAAAAATTATAAAAAAAAAGGCATGAGTTTAACCTTTTTCTGAGATCTTAGATGTTGTACTCGATGAATTAATTGAATTTTAAAAATGAGTGATTTCAAAGATTTCTTTCTCCAAATAAAGGTCTTCTATGGCTTCAGGCCAAACTCTTGCCTCTGTTTTTCTTTGAGCTGTGTGTGTTTGCTGGAAAACTCATTAACGTAATAGTAACATGTGTTTTAAATCGTTTTGTTTGGTAGTGTTAGGTTACCTAACAAGGGAATCTATCCACAAGTCCCACCTAAACACAAATCCTTAATCTTAAGTCGGTTTGAGCGCCATTCTGTTCCCGAAAGATTGCTTGATTTGCAGCAATGGCAGTTTGTGTGACAGGAGTTCACTCTCAGTACGTCAAAGTAATTGGCCAATCATAGCTTTAAATAGAAAAAGAAAGTGGGATGGGACCAGACAGGTGTGTAATTTTAAATAATGAAGGAGTCAAAGCTATAATGAGAAACCATGTGTGTTTTGGTGAAATGGGCCTGTGTATAGTTCAAGTTAAACTCAAGCAGTTTAAACATTTTTCTTTTACATTTAAAGGCGTAAAATATAATTTAAGGGAGACTATAGGCGTGACGTCCTATTTTAACATTGAGTGCTCAACAATAGGAAAAAAACATTTATTCTGACTTTCAAACTTAAGCCCCTTGTCATGTACGCACATAGGCTGTATTTCATTTCTTCTTTTCTTTTGTGAGCTTGTGATTGGCTGAGGACTACGCACCCAAAAACCTCCCAGTTATGTGTAAACAAAAGAGGAGAAGAAAACAGAGCCAGAGGGAGCACATGTTTGAGAAGGTGTGGGAAAAATGGGATTAATCTGGTAATGTTAAAGGCTGCATTATAGGGGCTTCCTAACACTTTTCTTCTGGTGTTATGAACTTTCAGAAGCCCATGTAGAAATATCTCCACGACAGCATGGTTTGTTACTGGAAACGCTACTGCCTTTAAAGCGTTGTCTTTTATCAGAGCTGTATCTCACTCTGATACAACAGTCCATTTCTGTGTGGGCCGAACCAAAGCCCATTGATAAAGCCTTGTGTTTGAAGCCGGCTGAACTCTGGCCAGAAGGCATCTGTTCCTCCACAACATCTGTTCCTGTTACTGTGTTTCTCCCAGCATGCCTAGGGACACGCAGCTCTCCCAAGGGTGGCCTTTTGTGTGCCCCATTGTCAATTCCATCATTGTCTGCTCCCATAAGTCTGTTCCCATAATGCAGTGGGGTTACAAACACCCCTCCAGAGGCCAGCTCTGCCGCGCTGATGATTTACAGTTATTTGTCTAAACACAATCATGGCCTTTGTGCAGCAATTAATGGTGAACACAGAGGGGAATTTAAGGAGGTAACGGGAAAAACAGTCTAAAAGTAGAAGTGGTGTGTTAGTTTTAAATTATGTATTTCACTCAAAGAAGCTGAAATCTGTAATTGATCTTGGGATTTTATGTTTATAATGTGTTATCATGGCAATATCTATTTTACAAAGAAGAAAACACGTCACTTAAAAGTCATATTTGGGGCAAAGCGGAAGCAAGGGTGTAAACAGAGGCCACACTGTAGGATGTCCAGTAGGCGTTTCTTGACACTGATCTGAATTTTAGAGCCATGAATTACCTGACTTTCTTTAGGAGCAGAAACAGGAGTGGTAAATCTAGCGTGGGGACATTGTTTTTTCATGAATAGGCCCCCTCTCCGGTCTCCACGGAGACACTTTCAACTCGTGGCAGTAGCCAACAGTGCAGCCATAGAAAAGCTCACTATGGGGTGGCCAGGGGAAGACAACAGATGTTACTGATTAACTTTGCTCACAGAAGCTTAAAGAAGTGCTTTTCACAGCGCTGCAGATGGACGACACAAAAGTAGTGAGCAATTAAGATTTAGCAATATTTATTTGGAAAAATAGTCTTGGCTAATTCCTTCATTCAACAAATGGTAAAGGAGACAGTAACATAACAATTTGTACAGTACAATCCCTCTTAAATAACATTTTCACAAGTCCCATAGACCTGAAGTGCCTTTGCAAATAACATAATTAAAATAAAAAAACACTTAAATAATGATAACAAACATCACAAATATACAATATGAAATAAAAACACAAAAATAATTAAATTAACTTAAATTAAATCATAATTTTAAATCTTTTTTCTTGTTTTTTATGTATTTTACAAAAGGGCAATCTGTATCAAAAACATTTTAATTAAGACAAAGTTTTCATGTCCGCAAAAGAAGAAGAAAAGAACAATACTATGTCATAAATGGTTTGGAGGGCTTCAGGAAATAAACGCACTTCAGTTACACAGTGATCAAGAACAAAACTTACAGCCTTCACAGGTGGGAGCTGGGTGACAGCTCCCTGAACAGCCTCGTGAAGAACAGGCCACTATGGCCAAACATCCACCGTTTGATGCAGTTCCTGCGCTCAGCAACGGCGTGTGGGTTACAGAAAAGGCCTGGGTGCAAATGTTGCAAAAACTGTATCCTGGCGTGTGGCGCCATGTGTCCATTTACATTTATTTATTTACCCCTTTCCCCGATAAAAAGCAGACAGAAAGCTAAGTGGCGGTTTTCTTGAACCATTCATATTTTACCCTGCCAGTTCTTATCCCACAGGCCGCCGCTGCCTGCGCTTAGCTTCCTGTAGAGAACCAGCTCACTCTGAATATCAGTTAAACGTCTCAGTATCAGCAGCAGTCTCAAGGTGGGACACCTCCCCCTAGGGTTTGAGCAGCATCTGAAGGGTTACAAACTCTCCAATAGAGCAATGTGCAACAGGCAGCCAACTGCTGGCTTCTTATACCTGCAGAAACACAACCACAGGAAGATTAGTGTCTGAAGGAAAGAGTTCTAAAAGGTCTCTTAAGTTTTCTGAAAGGTTACAAACTCACCTCAGTTGCAATTATACATTCGTCTTTTTCTTCTGACATGACAAACACAGATTTGTACTTGGTGTCCGCACATGCAGACATTTCTGGGGCTTTCTTTTCTGAAGCATCACTGTTGAGGAAACAGACGTAAAGACATTAGCTTATTCACTCTTTTACTTTAATACGTCTGACAGAGGCTGAGAGTGAAGTAACATTCACCATTTTAAGCGTTTGCTGTGTTTCTCTTCGAACTCAAAAGAGTCCAGGGTTTGGCACTTGTCCTCGCAGGCTGCGTCCAACATGGCGTCTTTGGCCGCCTGCTCATAGTTGACCTCGTGGACGAGGTTGTAGTCTGCGGGAGGGTGGCGGCTCTTGTAGCTGCTCCTTTCCGGTGAAGACCCTTCATCTGGGTCTGTGCTGCTGAAGTCCATCTTCTTGTTGATGTTTTTGACACCTGGCGTCGCCATGACGCAGACTGGCATGTCTCTGTCGCTACGGTGACAGTTGTTCGTCAGATTATTTATTGTTTCAATTTCGCCAGTGACTTCTACTGAACCACCGCGCTGGGCTTTAGAGCGAAAGAAACCCACAAGAACAGCACACCCAGCGAGCAGCAGCAGGACCAGAGCGACTCCTGAGCCCACTGCCATCCAGGGCACGTCGGACCCCCTGATGGCGGCGTGCTCCGGCAGCAGAAACTGGCAGTTCCTCCCACCGTAGCCCGGGGCACAGGCGCACACGTAGCGGTTGTTCCTCTCGTGGCACGTGGCACCATTGTGGCAGGGGTTGTGTTCACAGCGGCTGATGGGCGAGCTGCAGTTGCGTCCTGTGTATCCAGGTGGGCAGGTGCACATGTAGCCGTTCAGACCCTCTTGGCAAGTGCCGCCATTTTGGCAAGGGTACGCTGCACACTCATCCCCTGTGTGGTCACAGTTCATCCCGGTGAAACCGTCCGGACACTGGCAAATGTAGGAGTTGACCAGATCCACACAGCGAGCTCCTGTGAACCAAGACCAAACTTTGTCAGATTTTGATCAGATACACAGTAGCTGCAGAGCTCATGCTACACCTTCAGTCTCAAATCATAAACATTTAATCTGAGTGTGTATTTTCTTCGGGGACATGACTCACCATTGGAGCAGGGGCCGGAGCTGCAGTGGTCGATCTTCTTCTCACAGTTAAAGCCTGCGTATCCTGTGAGACACTGGCAGAAGTATCCACCATCAGGGTTATCAGTGCATCGCCCACCATTGGAGCACGGCCCGTCGGCGCAGGTCATGGCACTCAGCTCACAGTTGTTGCCATAGAAACCGTGAGGGCAAGTGCATTTGTATGTGTTTTCCAAATCCTGAAAAGAAAAACACAACGTGATCAGCTGATGTTTCACGCTGCGAACAACTCTGGGCCACATGTTGCTCATTGTGTTATTTAAGAAGGCACACGTACAGTGCAGCTCCCTCCGTTGCGGCAGGGGTTCCCGGCACATTCGTTGACTTGGATCTCACAGCTGGCCCCAGTGAAGCCGGGCCGACAGGAACAGGTGTAGCTGCCCTGGCCCGTGTTGCTACAAGTGGCTCCATTCATGCAGGGCTTGTGGTGAGTGCAGTAGTTGAGATCTGCAAAGACACAGCGGCACATGTGGATTAAGCTCGGCACGGCACATGGCGACAGAAAGTCCTTTTGTCCACTGCACACTTGTCTCTTTCTCTGCTTCCAGTGGTTTTTTGTTTCCTGCCGCTGGCCTCCTTTCCTCGCCTCTCATTCCCAAACAACTGCTGCTCTGTGGCTTATGGTCTGTTCTCAACAAAGCTACCTCATCTTACTAGCAACAATGACAAAAGTATTAAATGTTTCCTGATGTTTTAGTCTCTATCTATATTAACTATTTGTGTTTAGTGTGTTTTTGTTTCTTCAGTCACTTTAGGTCTTCTTAAACTTAGCAATATCTCTACATTTTGGAGCTTCAAGATGTTCTTTCTAACTATTTTGAATGTAATATGCTGTTTTCTATTAAAGTAGTGTGTGAAGGCAGTAGATTAGCTTAGCTGCTACTTGACAATCTGAATCCTTTTCACATTACTCCACATGATTTTTATTTTGGTCCAATGCTCACCTTGGTTGCAGAAGAGACCTCCCCATCCCTCCTGACAGGTGCACTGCCACGGCTGCTGGCACGTCCCATGCAGGCAGCCTGGGTAACGAATGCACTCGTCGCAGTAGCGGCCTTTAAATCCCACTCTGCACCTGTTGTTGTTCCAATTAAGAGGGAAACACTGGTCAGTCTCGTCCACTCACGTTACCTCACTGTGTGTCTGACTAATGAACCCACTAATGCCTCACTGAACCCGGGACACACTTACTTGCACTCGCCGGGTTTCTCGCAGAAGCCGTGCTCCTCGTCACAGCCGGGCAGACAGATCGCTGCAAAAACAAAAACACAACAATTTGAAAAACACACAAATTAAGTTTCACACTTAAAATTCATTTATAATTCTACTTTTTGTGTTAAAACCTAACTCTGTTACATAAATTAAAACATTTACTTCCTCTATGCTCTTATATTCAAAGTTGGTGATCTCATTTCTAAACTATATCTTATTTTAAGAAGAAAATCCCAATTTCTTCATTTGTGCAAACTTTAACACACCAACTTTAATCTCAAAACTTTGTTTTAAACATTAAAGTACACAAAACAAGTCACTGCCCAAAGTAAAAAGTACAAATGTTGGATTAAAATAAATTTTATTTTCACTGTCCTTTCCTTCTTTGCAACAAGTCTTAAGTACATCCTTGTGATAATCAACTCCAAAACTCCTAAAATCTTAAACTCAAACCTATTTCTCCCCAAAACACATTATTTTCTCTTTGTGTTCTCACCTAAAAGCTGACAATTCAACTAAATTCAAAGTTACTGTTTACAATAAACCTGTGTCTTTGTCCTAACCTCACTGGATGCTACCTCTCCTTATCTCCTTATCACCGTGGAAGAATTTGTGCTTAACACAGAAGAGAGACAAAGGAGGAGTGTGTGAATGTGAGCCCCTGAACCCACCCCACCAGCCTTTTTTTTCTTTGCTGTGGGTCAAAACTCTTTTATTCCCTCTGCGCGCACACACTCCCCTTAATGTCTCGGATTGGGGCAGATAAGAGTGGACAGCTGGCGAGTGTATTGCCAGTGCGCGACAGCTGCTCCATTGTCTGCGCTCTGCCGGCAGCTGCCCACTTCAAACAATACGTCCCCCGCCTCGACCAATCAGCGGCCGGCCCACTGCAGCATGGCCCAATCGCGGCGCACCATGTAAATTAATGGCACGCGTGAGATTATTCCCGAAAACTTTCCTTAGAATAAATCAAGTGGTCGTGTGTGTGTGTGTGTGTGTGTGTGTGTGTGTGTGTGTGTGTGTGTGTGTGTGTGTGTGTGTGTGTGTGTGAGGAGGGGAGAGTTGGGGGCTGTGCTGTTTACGCACAAGTTGCCTTCTTCTAACGGCACTCACTCATTAGTGCAGCTGAACTGAACTTTGAACACAAGAAACTGCCCAAAATGAACCAGATACTCGTTCTGTGTGGTTTCTTTTACTGTACTCTGGATCAGTTATAAATGTTGGAATAAAAAAACCTTCCTGTTACTTTTTGGCTTCCATAATACAAGCCTATACTCAACGGTGCTAATCCGAAATGTCTCCAACTCACGTTCAGTGCAGTACTGTCCCTTCCAGCCAGCGTCGCACACAATCTCGCCGCGCTCTCCGCAGGTGAAGTGCCCAAAAGCGTCGTCTCGTGGTCGGCAGAAGACGGAGCAGCCGTCGCCGTAGTAGTGCTCGTCGCAAACGAATCGGTAGGAGTACTTGAGCTCGGTCTGCCCGTTGCTGTGGAGGTCCTGGGACCACTCCTCGCCGACGGTCAGGTGCCTCTGCGTCGTCATAGTGCTGATAACGCGGTCTGGGTTTTCTACAGCGGGCACAAATCATTAAGGGTTAATACACCAGGGCCATAAGGAGAATAAACTAAAAAGGGAAGACAGATTCAAGGCTAAAAAAGTTGGTGTGTTTTGACATTTGCGCAGGTGTGTGCTCTGGAACGTACCAAAAGTGCAGGCAAAAGACAGAAAATGCAAGAAAACTGCACCAAAACTTCATTATACTTTCACTCTGATGACCTTAACTGCTCCTATTCAATGTGCCATACGCAGAGACAAGGTCAAACTGATAAAATATGCTGTTCTGATGTTATTTACTTGTGCTGTCAAGTCTAGTTTAGTGGTTTTAAATTTGTCTAAATGTCTGCGTTTGGGTTTAAAAACTGAAACTGGACGTTCACTTACAAACTCTAAGTGTAGGATTTTACAAAGGGGCCCTGCTGCACATCCTGCACAACATATTTACGGCCGTGTAAACACACCATAAAAGATGTATGGGACAAAAGAAGATGCAGCGTGAACGTGAGCGTTGTTACCTGTGGAGAGGTCGTCTTTGGAGTCGGTGTGTAATGCCTCGATGATCAGTGAGAAGGTCCCCTGGGAACACAAATGGCTTGGTGAGACAGGTGGCCAGCGAGACGCAGACGATAACATCAGGCAAGAAAAGACCTGGGGCGACTGTAGCCCCTGTAGCGTACACCCAATGAAACTAAACACCGCTTTAACAAGAGACAAAAAGGCGCCATTTCATTTAATTTTTTTACGCACGTTTACTTCTACTATCCACACTTACCGGCCACGTGAAGCCGAAGTTTATCCGGATGGGGTTGGTGAAGGAGTTTTCCGGGATGGCATTGGGAACTTGGAAGGAGTTGGACCCGAGCACTGGCGTCACCGCGCCGCCGTACGTGCACGGGGGATCCGGGGACGCGTTGGGCTGGTAGTGCTTCAGGCAAATCCTGAAAAAAGTTTTGCACTCGCACTGCTGCTGGAAAGACGACGGCAAACCACCTTTACAGCAGTTTTTGTTTCCCTGTATTCCCTTCTTGTTCAGAAACTCCTGCAGCTTCAGCTCAAAGACTCCTGAGCACAAGCCCTGCGAAGAAAGTTACTCTCGTTAGCGCGCTGTCAGGGTATTTGTTTGTTTTCACTCATCCTCAGAGTAAACCAGTGCATTTCTCTAAAAGTAAGCCTGTAGTTTCTAATCCAGAGTAGTGACATTAAATAACATCCAAATAACATATTTCAAGACTAATTTATTTGTTTAAAACTATTAAAACGACTTTATGACGTGCGTAAAGAGAAGATTAATTAAAAACAGTGCTTACCTGACAGAAGAACAGGGACATTACGGCGAGAGTCAGCAGGATAGAGTGCCCCATATTCAATAAATACATAATAAATAAGAAATAAATAGGGTGAAGAGCTTGGGTGCCTCCTCTGGTTCAGTCCCTCTGTTGAAGATGCATCGAGAGCGCGCTTCTGTCTCAACTGCCTTTCTTTCATTCATTCATGTCCCGAGCAGCACGAATAAAACGATAATCCCCAAAAGGTTTCGCAGATTCTTCAGTCCAAATTCCAGGTATAATCCAAACACAGGAAAAATCCTCGTGGAAAGACGTCTTGAAGGAAGCCACGGGACAGGTTTCTTTTTTTTTAATTGTCCAACATGCTTCCCTTGAGTCCCGTCAGTGTGTGTCCTCTCTCTGTGGGCTGTGCGCGTGTCTCTGTGCCGTTATATACGGCCGGACACATGCTATGGTAATCACATGGAAATGCACCTCCTCCTTCCTCCGCAGTCCACAGTCTCCCCAATCTGGTCCTGCGTTTACAATAGAGCCTCAGCACAGCAGCGTGGCCCTGGTTTAGTCCTGATGTAGTCCAGGTTTAGTCCGAGTTTATACCTGTTTTATTCTGGGTTTGGTCCTGTTTAGTCCCTGGCTTGGTCTTGATGAAGTTGCAGATGCACTTGTTGCTTTAATCCTGGGTTTAGCCCTGATTTGATTGTGGTTTAGTCCTGGTTTGGATCCATATGTTAGGGTTTAGTCTGATGTTTTCCTCTGGGTTCACCATGTCTTTATTCTTATGTGTTTTATGGGTTTATTAGACCTCATTTGTTCTTTTTAAATGTGTTATATCTTTGAAATGGCCCGGCTTGTCCTGGTTTAGTCCTGGTTCAGTCCGATAGTTTTGTCTAAGGTTTAGTTCTGGGTTAGCCGTGGTTAAACTGCAGTAAAAACCTGGTTTAGTCCTGGTTCCGTAGGTTTGGTGCTTTTGGTTAAGTTCTGGTTTTAGCAGTTGTTTGTACTTGGTTATAGGCTCAGGTTTAGCTCAGGTTCTCAGTTCAGTCCATGTGATTGGTCCTGGTTTTGTCTCAGTTTAGTCCTGCATTTAGTTTTACTTTTGGAATTGAAAAGTGTATTAATATGTTTAGTCCTGGGGTACTGGCTTTAGTACTTTAGTTTTGTTAAACCATGGATGTAGATGTAGTCCTGATTTAGTCCTGGTTCAGTTCTAGTTCTTTCCTATTTGCCTCAGGGTTTGTTTAGTTTTGGTTTATGGGTTAGTCCCGGTTCTTTCTTGGGTTTTAGACCTGCTCATTTTAGCATTTGTTCTAGTTCTGGTTGTAGTCTAGGATTTTAGTTTAAGTTTAGTCCTTAGTTTGGACCTGGTTTAGCTCTGGTTTACTTCACATTTTAGATTCTGACTTATTCCTGGTTTAATTTAAGATTTACCTCTGGGTTACGTCCTGGCTTTTACTGAACCATGAGGACAGTAAAAGCCTTGGACCTACTGTGGTGGGTCCAGAGACTGGTGTGTAAACAGTGACGTCTCACAAGAGCAACAAAGTATGCTGTTGCAGTAAACATTTAGTCTGTTTTCAGTTTATTCTCAACATTGATTAAATGTTTTATTTCACAAAAGCGTTCAGCTCAAAACCGGGAAAAAACACTGTTGCTAATCATCCCAAGCTTTGTTTTCAGGGTTGTTTTCACTTTGAAGTTGACTGTTTATCACAAGAACAAGGCATATCTAATTAAAACAAATGTTTAACTCCCCAGAAAGTGTCCTCAAAGTATGGTACACTTTTGGGGATTTTTATTAGATAGATACAATGTAGACTGACAGGAAACAAGGGAGAGGGGAATGACATTGAGCGGAATCAAGCCTGGGTCGCTGGAGAATGTGGTCTTCGCTCCACAAGGTGAAACCCCGAGGCGCTCTTTCAAAACCCTTTTACTGCAATTTAAACTTCCCCTTATGACCCGTTCATACCTCTCCAGTTTCATGTCAGAGAATCGTCAACAGTACCTTCATTTTGAATATGTTAATGATTGCCATGTTATGTATTTTATAATAAAGAAAGAAACTTGTCATTTAAATATACGCAGAGAAAATGTTCCAAAACAAGTGTCGTTGTGGTTTAAGCCCACAAGGCGCTTGAAGTTCTGTTTTCGACCAAAAGGGGAACCATGACTCAGGGTGGGAATCACATTATAAAAGGAAGAGCTCCAATTGGTGTGAAATATTCCTGTTAATTTAATGTGTGGCGCATATAAAGGTACATTTGTGATGAGGGTTTAATTTCAGTCTAAAGCGACAGGGGTCTTGAGTGACATAACACTGTAACATATTCCTCCTCCGCCGCCGTCAGTCCTGGTGTTGTGTTGTGTGTCCTCCTACACTGACACTGTCTCTGTCACATTAGCGCATTAGCTCCCGGATTCTCTCAGAGCGAAACACATCTGAGCAGCTGCTTTGGGCGGACTTTACTCTCCACTCACACGAGATAAGTGAAGATTGAGAAATGTTTAAGAAGAAGGTTTGGAAATTACGGGCGTCATCCACGTGTCCCAAAAAAGTTGGTACAAAGTAATCTATCAAGAGTAGCTAGTGATGCTAACAGGCAGTGAATCTAGTGTTCAGGTGTTGGAACATAAAAGAGTTATCTCAGGGAAGACCCGTATTTAATGTCACAGAGGACACTTTTTTCGATATTATTATTCAAAGCTTTGATTGTAGGCTTTTGAAACTGCAACCTGTCAATCCCGCTCCATTTGCCCTCACCGAAATCTGTCAATAACCTACAGATGGCCCTCTGAAAAATGAAAGAAATAAGACCAATGAGACCAGGATTATAACTGTAAAAATACCATCTTTGTGTTTCTTTTACATTTGAGTAAGAGTCAAGAGCCAGGACTTACCTCCTCATTATCAGCTACTGTTCCACTGTTTCTATTCTGTCAGTGTTTTTGTTTAAAGCAACACTTTAAAGGATGTGTGCCGACTGAGGACGACTGTTAGGCCTTAATATGTGTATTAAATATATAAGTTGTGCTAAAAGTGACGTTGCTTTGGCGAGATGTGTTTGAGTCCTGTCACTCAGAGCTATGTATCTGCCCTTTTGCCCTAAATATGAGGATTCTTTGGTTTTAAAAAGGTTTGGCAGTGAGTGCCTTAAAGTAAAGTGTTCTAAAGTGAACACTGTTTACTACTTTTTACTTCCAAGTGTCTGCAAAACAAATCAATTAAATCATAGGTTTGTTCCCTGTTAGAAAGACTTAATGTGCCCGGTTTAACAAAATACAAAGGCACACGACCAACAAAGGCTATCTTACCAGAAACCATCCAAACTTAAATATATGAAGGTTATTGAGAGAACAGTCTCATGTGAGTTGTCTCATTTCACTCAGTAATGTATGTGGTGTTGCTTTAAACAAAAGTGTTTAAAGACAATTAAAATAATTAACTTTTGTTATAATTTGAACCTTGTTTAGTCCTGAAAGAAAAGATGGATGGTGTGATACAGACGGACAGGGGTTTAAATTGTTTGTTATAGAACTTGTGAATCCGAAGTTTCAAACGTGGAGGCATTGTGTGATAAAGTGTAAACCCTTGAACAGAAGAAACTCTGGCTGAGTTAATTGTTGACACCCCTCCTTTTCCCTTTTCTTAGACGCGCACACACGCAAACACGCGCGCGCCCGCTGGGTTTCTTTACGGTATTTCTTGTTGTGGGAAGAATTCCTCCCTTGAATTGCCTCAAAAAAAAAGAAACCAAAGAAAACATTCCTTGGCAGCGCAGCGCGGTGAGGTAAACTCCTGCCCCACTCTCTTCACTGGAGGAAAAAGAAGCGCGTGCAAGCGGCGGGGCACGCGCGTAGCGGAGTCGGGCTCGCGTGGCCAGCGTCATTGGAGTGAGTTGGCTCTCCACCTCAGCTGTATGGTAATGCGCTGCGCACCTGCTCTCCGCTCAATAACAGCGAGCGGGAGCGCGCCTCTCTCAGCTCTGCGCGCACCCCCACGCACGCACGCACATCAAACAAACTGGAAATATCTCAGCGCGTGTTCACGGCTTTTCCCTTTCGCAGTTTCAGATGGCTCTACTTTTAGATGGACGTTTCCCATCAGAGCGTTTTGGCAGCTCCTCTTTTTGAAACGATGACAAAGCAGCAATTATATGCACCCCAAGAAAAGAACTGGACTGGTACAGCACGGGTCGGCTCAGAAACCCCAAAGAGGCTTGTGTTTCCACTGTGCTGTCCAGAGAGCGCTGTCTGCTGCATACAGTGACAACAAAAGCTGTGTTTATGAGAAATAAATAGTGTTTGAAGTGAACTTTAACTTGGATGCAACCATATATAAAGAATAGAGTAAGTTATTTATTCCCAGCTTCCTGAACATGTAATGCACCTGCACCAATTGCCTACATTTTAGAGGCTCATACTCCATTCCATAAGTTTCTGTTGCAATGCATTGTAGTGAGTATTATCATCCAGTCAACAGAGGGCAGGGTTTAGACCACACACTTGGGACCAGGGTCTGAAGCATCCTTTAAAGTTTTACAGTACACTCTTTGGGAAGCATCTGTCCCCCTTTTTAGTGATAGAAACTGACCCAGCCAGAGGAAACCAGGATACAGTTTAAAGCAGTCACTTTTATTCTGCTTTTAGAAACTTTCCAAGAATCAGCAAGAGTTTAGAGAGAAATCAAGCAAAACAACTCACATAACTGTCATTTACATTTACACAGTTTAACTAGTACTTTACATTTTATACAATGTCAAAGGAAAATGCTCTTAAAACAACTTTTCTGAACACATTGGAGAAAAATAGTCCAGCATCTCAAAGCTGCTTATGACTATTGCCCACAATAAACTTATTTATTAAACTAAAAACACCAACAACTCAGCGAAAACCAGAACGACTAAAACCAGGTCAGGTTCCTAACATAATATTTTGTTTCTATGTTTGTCCCCAAATATGATAAATTACAAACAAAGGCTTTAATGGGTCTCTGGTGGCACATTGTGGAGCTCCCGGGGGCCGTTCGGAGACGGTGCTGCTCTAAGCAGGTGCTCACAGCTCGGCGAATACAGCTGATATATGACTTTACAGCTACTGTGCTTTAAATGTCTGGCACAGCCCCTCACAATGTCAGCACAGATCGGTCTCTTGGGGTGTTTTTACATCTGCCTGTTTTTCATTGGCTCTGTCTAATATGGGCCACTTTTGGTCTTTTGCAGTTTAAGGCAGGTTTCTTTTGGAGCATTATCGTACAGGTGGGTCAGTACAGCTTTTAGTTTAAAAAGCTTGTAATAAAACAGAAACAATCTTCTACTTACTGCGGCAGCATACGAGTTTACATCCAACATTTGTACAATCAGCGTCTTTGACTGTCTTTAAAAGCGCTTTACAAATAAAATCTATCATTGTTATTAACTACAAATGGCCACAACTAAAATACACCTTTGCTACACCTCATCCACACTTTTTATTTTCCCCAAAACTCTTATTATACCCATCAAACTCATTCAACACTGTTGTAGACAACCCCCTCCCAGTCCTCTTTCATTTTCCCCTTACCTATTTTCCTTCATTATTCTCTCCCAATAACTAGCCCTAGACTGGTCTCATCTCCAGAACCATTAACACTCGTCATCCTCCATCATCTCGTCACCTTTGTCCAAATTTAAATTCATTGAACATTTCAGCTCTGCATATTTGTAACTTACTGTGACAATAATAATAATGGCTTGGATTCATTTAGCGTCTTTCGTGATACTCAAAGCACTTTACACAGTCCTGTCCAGCCACCACCGAACATCCTCACACATTCATTCACCAGAGCCACAGAACCTGGAGATAAGGTGGGTTAAGTGTCTTGCCCAAGGACCTAACGACAGAATGAACTGGGGAAAGCAGGAATTGAACCGCCAGCCTTCCAGTTATACAGAAAGATTTAGTCTGTTCTGCATTCATTGCATCTAAGTTTTGAGATTATATGCTTAATTTACACTCTATATTTCTCATGTAGAAACAAGACTGACCTGACACTTTGTACACCTGCACCGAAGATGGCCTGACATGTCTTGAGAAGAACTGCTTTAAATGTTTACCTCAATTACATCTTAGCCTTTACTAGTCACATCTCCATCTCTTCCTCTCCTGACGTGATGTGTCCGTAGTTACTGATTAGCTCCAATCAATGAGAACCATTGATCGTCCTCCAATAATAAAACTATCTGTCTCCCTTTTCACCCTCAACCCCAACGCCAGCTGAACCATTACATTAACCTCCCACAGGAAACAAGGAAAGTCCTTTTGGCAAAACACTTCTTTAATGTCTGTATTTGTGCCTTAACACCTCAAAAGTATTTTCACAACGCACAGTAAATGATCTATAGTTTAATGAAATGTCTGAAGGAATTTAGTCTTTCATAAAATTAAATTAAATCCATTGATGGTGAGTGAATGTAATTGTTCCACATTTAGGCTTACACAGTTAGTCATTTCTTTTGACAGTTTTAACATCCACCAACAAACATTGGTCACACTTTATTTTTTTACCTCTAAACTGTGATAACATGTAACTGCATAGTACATACATAACACAATTGTGTGTGTTTACTCATTGTAGGTAGGTTTTGGGTTTGGGTATGTACTATAAAGTCACATGTTAATACAGTTTGTTACACAAGGAAAAAATCAAGTGTCACCAATACATTTTATTCACAGCCAGGTTTATTCCAATATTCCATTACTTGTCTGTTCTCCTTCTTCTTTCAAGTGTTCAGGGCTGGCCACAGTGAATCCTCTGCCTTCATCTCTCTTCTACATCCTCGTCACACCAAACAACTTCATGTCTCCTTCACTACATCCATGAAATTCCTCTTTGGTCTTCCTATTTTTGGTCTATTGGAGGAAGAGCTAGGACACGCTGAAGGGACTATGTCTCTCGGCTAGCCTGGGAACGCCACAGGAAGTGTCTGGGGAGGTGAAAGTCTGGGCGTCTCTGCTTAGTCTCCTGTCCCCACAACCCAGCACCGGATCTGAAGAAGAAGATGGATAAATAATTTTTAAAATTCAAAAATAACTTTATTTAACCCCAAGGGGAAAAATCCATTGTTATGTCTTAAAGTGTCAAAGATTTCAAACACAGAACACTAATTATACTGTATGTACATGTATTTTTTTAACACAAGGAATGAAAATAGGAGATTAAATGCCACCTTTATCAGGATGGTGTGATAGACAGTAATTGACTTTATATATCCAACATCTCTATATTTTATTTCCTCTGTTGCAAAACTAGTCCTATTTATTTGTTTGAATCTGTTAGTGATGGTTAGTACTCTGACGTGTCGGCTTGGGATGATGGTACAAGAACGACTGAATAAAGTGAAACTGTGTGAAACTAATGTGACAGAAACAGGAGTTGACTGGGAAACAATCCCAAAGCCAACGCCAGCTGAACCCTGACCATTGCAATTAACATCAAGAGCAAAAAATCAATAATGTTTTCACTCCAAGAAAGAACAAAGTACCGGGAGCTCTTCAGACCTCAGTCACTCGAGTCTGTGGCAAAAATAGTATAAAAGAACATCTGTGATTTATTGTGAGAACTGAGGTAGCCCAAGTCCGATACAAGAAACTAAAAAGCATTGAAAGTAAAAGCTGTCATCAAACTGACAAGACAAAGAGTGAATGAATGTTTCAAACTCTGATCTCCAGTGGGAATTCTGCTGTTTTCAAGCCTGTTGCAAATCTCGACACTTGAACAAGACAAGCTTCATTTGAGAAAACATTGCCAATTCTAATTTTTACCAGAATTTTCTGTCGTCCAATCAACAGCCTGCAACATTTAGCTCTATGTTTTAATAACCGTACCTCTCAGTTGGAACCAGATTGGTACGATGGATGTATTAGAAGTGCTTGTACCCCATTTGACAATAAAGTATTCCATCCTAAACCTCAGCAAATTCACTCTTTCTCCCTAAACTTACCTGAATAAATGAATGTATCTCAAAAGGATTTCCTGTTTTTTTTTTAACGCCCATATCCCACATGTTTATACAGGAAATGTAAATGGCTCTTGTAAATTCTTTGAGAGTGGGTTGGCATTTCCTGTGATCAAGAAACTGCTGGTTGTTTAAGTCAAGTGTCTGAAGCCAGGTCTATTGACAGTTTACTGTAGGGGGCTGCTGTAGTTTAACTCCTGCCCACCAGTAGCTGCCCAAACAAAAAAGGGTGACTCGGGGTCTGACTATTCATCCATTCTGTGCTTTAATTTCCATTGATTGTGAATGCACCGGAGGAGGGAGGAAGGGGGTCTTAAGTGAAGGTCCAGGACACGCCTTCAGACGCGGACAGACCCTTAGAAGCCATCTGCCAGTAACTACCCCCTCTTCCCTGTGCCTCCTCCTGGAAGCACACGTCTCTGCGCTCGCTGGCCTCGTCTACACTCGACTAGAAGCATGTTAAAGGCCTGTAACGGTATGGGCCTTCCGGAGCCATATGGCGAGGGGGAAGCCATGAGGGCTTTTTCTTCTCCCGAAGAGGAGACACCACATGGTCACTCGTGGGAACGTAAACACGGCACGCATCACACGATATCGATCATATATGAGGCTGATTGGGCAAAGATCGGGGGAAGGGTTGTAATGCTGTGTTCATAATCGATTGATTTTTTTTTTCTTTTACACTGATACCTCCTCATCAGTGCATGAAATATTGACTTATGTCCAGAGTGAAAGCGCTGAAGAGGGAGGGGTTACACTTGATCAACTGTGGACTAGACACCAGTCATTAAAAAAATCTGTTTATGTATTTTTAAAATGTAGCTTCACAAAACCTGTATTTGTGTAGGTCTTAAACTGGCCTAGGCCTTTGCACATGTTGCTCTCAAAGTGGTTACCTTCTTGTACTGCACAGGCTTTGGTCCCGGATTAAACCCGGACCCGCGCCATTAGCCCTTTCAGTCAAACATGATGTGAAGCTAAGCATTAACCTGACCCACAGCCAAAGTGCAGTGGCTCATTCAGTGCGTAGGAAGTAAGAATAGCGTGTGTCAGGAGGACGTAAGGAAGTTTCGACACGCGCTGACGTCGTTTGTAGTGGGACAGAGCCAGTTGTTATCGGTCGGACTCACAGAGAGCCGCATCTGTCGCGGTGCGTCACGCAGCGTTGCGCGCGGCAGATGTGTTTTCATAAACATTGGCACGCGACTTGCCACGTACAGCTCCTTCTCCTCCACCCCCTGCTTTTCAGTCAGACCCCCCTCCCACTCACACACTTCTGCAGCGCGTCCACCCCACCCTCACCCCCCACCCGCGCAATTACGGCCCGCTGCAGAAACCTAAGCCCAGCACGTCTCCAGTAACAGCTACGCATAGATGCAAATGAGGAGCGCGAGGCAGGCGGCCGCGAGGAGCCGTGGGAAGCTCTGGGAAGACTCGTGGAGCCTCAAGACCCCCACCAACAGCAGCTGGCCGCAGTAATCTGATCTGGACACAAAGAGCCTGTTGATGTGGCGTGAGCAGGTAGCTACAGAGCAGAGGGCCACTGGGCTCCACTCAGGGGCCCAGCGCATTTATGTATTTAACTGTAATGGATGGGCAAAGTTAAATGAATTTAAGGCCCCAGGCTTTACTCTGAGGGCCACAGTCTGCCTTTACACAGGAACAACAGTGTTTCAAACCTTCCTTTAAACACTTCAAACATATAATAGTGATAAATAAAATGACATAAAATACAGCTTGGAGGGTTGAAGGATGTCTCTTTGATTAGCTATTGGTGGGGTTTAATCAGTTTATTATAGTGTGAATGTGTCCCACCAAATGATTACAACCTTTGGGGAGCAAAAAGTTGGGTTGGATAAGAGGCCTTTTCCAAAAAGAGTTTGATCAAAACAAATACAGAGTGAACAGATAAAATTTATTTAGGGCATGTATCTGTGTTTAAATATTAAGGCTTCAGTATTGTATTGATATTTATTCACAAATAAATATAAGGATTATGGTCTTTGGGGAACTTAATAGTTCCATCAAAAAAAGACTGGCCTTCCGGGTGTAAAGGTCTAAATGGCCAATTTTCACTTCTACCATTTAAATTTACTTTATAGCTTTTTTCTTTTTGCCGGCTGAGGGATATACACTCAAATCCTTGTCCTTGTGCTTGAAAACAAAATATGAAAACGGACAGATATAAGCAGATTGTGGTGTGTTTAAAGACATTAAGATATAGGACCACTAATTTGGATATTGAAGTCGTTTTAAGGACCAATCCAAATTCTACCTCTATAGCCCTCGTTTTGTGCATTCACAAGAAGGCTGTCCCAATACTCATTTGGATCCAGGGGTAGGGCTAATGGGAAAAGGTAAGTTGGTGAACTGTGATTGGACTATTTAACGGGCTCCATTTACAGCAGTGTGGTGTTCCTCCCAAACCTGGAGTCAACAGTGAATAAATCTGTCCAAAAGTGTCTAATAGACCCACATTTACAAAATACTAAAGTGAAAATATTGATAGATGTTGAATGAGAAGCATTTCCTCTTTTTATAATTCAATTGTGAAAGGACATCCTGCCCGGTGATACTTTAAAAGCTGAACACGTGTGAGTTTTTGGGGAATGAGCTGTACAACGCACCATTTCTCAAACTCCTCTCAAAAGTCGGGTCTAATTCTGTTGTGTGGGGCTTAATGGCCTGTGTGAGTGATGAGAGAGTAAAAGGCTGAAGTCCGGCCCTTCCCCTCCCCTCTGGCCTTCTCTAACTCTCCCTCTCTATCTCCACAACCACGAGCATCTGCCCTGAAATTAACAGATGTAGGCACCTGCGTCCTGCTCTCGCATATGCGCACGTCCCCCTCCCCAAAACAACCCTTTCAACCTTCCATGGGACCCGAGGCCCACCACAATGGGGACAGATCAGGGATGCAGTAACCAAATACTGCCTATCCCCCCAGGACACTCGCTCTGTTAGAGGCATTGTCACCAGTTATATCAAGTGGCTACACCAAACAATCTGCTGTATGACTGCTCATTTGGGACATCACATAATTCAGAGGGACACAGCCCCAAAAAGGGGAGGGGAGGGGCCATGTTCAGGACAGAGGTGGCTGCCTGGATGATTTCTATGGCAGTGATATGAAGTGGTGGCTTTTTTGGGACAAGTGGGCTCAGGTTTGGAGATAAGTGGCGGTTGGGCTCAGCAGCGGCAGGTGTTAACTGGGACGATGAAAGAGGGGCTTGTCGGAGCAGGGCGGTTACAAGACCAGGTTACACTTAAAAAGCCTGGGGTTTGTTCCCGTAAATAGCACGGATGTCTCTTTCGGGAGCCCCTCAGCTTTGTGTCCGATTGTTCTGTGACAATGTGGTCTCTTAAATGAAATGTATCTGTGTAACACTCTCAGATAGAAGCATTTTCTGTCCTATGAATCTTTAATCAAACTGTGTGGACATAACCAAGGACTGACCCAAACAAAACCAAGTTTAAACCCAGGATTATGTAACACTTCTATATACAGGCACACAAATAAACCACAGTAGAACCAGGACTAAACTACAAATTAACCAGGATCAGAATGTGAGCCTCTTTTCCACTGCAGCAGTACAACAGGTCTGAACACTTCCATTACCCAAAGCGATCAGAAGTGTCCCCAAAAAGCGTACAGTACCATACTTTGGGGATGCTTTGGTCCCCGGTCGCAAGTGTGTGGTCTGATTTTGAAAGGGTATTCAGGCTAAATCAAACATTCAGACAGAACAGAGCCTAGACTAAAACTAGCATTAAGCCATGTCTAAACAAATTTTAAACTAAGAATAAACCAGGACTTAATTAAAAACTACTGAACTAAACCTAGACTGTTGTTAAGACTAATTAAACACCAGATTATCCCAGGACTAACCTCAGGACACTAACTAACCCCTGACATCCTGACAGCTTTAGAAACAATTACAGCTGGAGTCCACCTTGTGTCCACTGATGTAAAGCCCAACACTAAGACCCTGCCTCAAAAGACAATGACAGACTGTGAGAGGAAATGCCCCGTAAACAGGCAGATGGCGCTTTGTGGACCCACATTGTCCCAGTGTTGACTGTGAAAGGTGATGAGAGCCAGCGCCAGAGACAAAATGACCTGTAATTTAATATCAGACTTTAACTTTAAGTGTTTAGAGACAGTGTGAAGGTGTGAATGTTGTTCTACACTTGAACGTTACATTTGTATTAGTTTTTTTCTCTGTATACTTTCAAGAGGCGCAAACAGGTTATTTTTTTAAATAAAAGCAGGCAGGTCGTGGGACAGATGTTTTGGCTACTACAGGTGTCAGGTTTATAAAAGGACGTGGTTATTACATGTTGGGTTATTGTCACATTTTATTCTTGCCTAAACATAATTATGGTTATTATCTATTATCACATATATTTTAGTCAAAGTTTAGTTCTAACTTAGACGGAGATAAGCTCTAAATTTAGTCCGGACTTGGATGCTTAAAGCAGCCTGACATAAGCTTTAGCCACTAGAGGGCGCAGATCCCTCTCTGTGCAACCGAACTGTCACCGACACTATGTTTGTTCACAAGACTCTCTAAACGGCAGATTTGTCTTTCAAAAGGGTAGGTCACGTAATTTCTAGAGATAAGTCCTAGTCCCGGGACAGGAAAGTTACAGGAGGTTTGTTTCCAGCTGAGGGCCTTGTGTCAGCGAGACCTCATATTTAAGAGCTATTAAAATGATTTTGAGAATATATATTTTTGCGCTTAAGGGTTTAACTTAATCGTTAATTATTAGCATTCAGCTCTTAATACAGAAAGTAAAGTTAAATCTGACTCTTTAGCTTTATTCAATGATAAAATGCTAATAAAAATATTTCACTAACTAATTTTTAAGTCTAAACAGCAACTTAATATTGTGACTTTACGATAAAAAAAAAACATTTAAAAAGAAACCTCCAAATGTAATAACCTTCAGAAAAGCCTTCATTCAGCATTAGTCCTTCCTCTTCTTGTTTATGATAAAACCTCATTCACACATTGCTGACCGTGCTGCGGTACTTTATTGTCGCGTCCCATTGACTGATTGTGACAGATAATGGCCGCTGCCCTATCTCTCAGCTGCCACTGGACAGAGTATCCACACGCACCTGTTGTGTGTCCCATTGTGTGCAGCGTCCAGCGTCAGGGGGCTGCACCTCAGGAATGCTCCATCGTGTGTCCATCCTGAGGCGGGGCGTCCCAGGAGAGAGCTTAGGCCACGGTGGGATGAGGGAGGGGCTCAGTGTCCAGCAGGGAGGCTTTACTGCTCAGCTTCTAAAGCTTTTGTCGATAGAGGCCCGTTTCAGAAGACATTAAGATGACAACCTTACCCAATCAACCTATGAGATTGGGTCATCCTCTAAAAAGGCTAATGGGAAATAGGTTTTTACTTTTTTTTTTCCTCAAAAGTTTTTTACCGAACCTCAAAAACCATTAATGGAAAAAGAAATTTCCAATAAGTAAAAGGTGTCCAACTTGTGTTAAACACTCAAGCTCTTTTCTTTTTTTACACAACTCAATTACTCTTTTTTCTTGTTTATTTATTCCAGCAGGTTTTTCTGTTCAGTAAAGTTTATGCAGTGCTTTTGAAAATGAAGACATCCTACACACATCATTATACATTTACCTTTTACACTAACACACATTTGTCCAACATTACCTTCAAGATCTGTGTCCAGATGCTTTCCTCCTTTTATCCTTTTTAATGATCTGTTGTATTGTTTATCGCCCCCTAGTGGTTGGGAACACCTGCCATTCTCAATTATTATAATAGACAGGATTTTATCTGCAGGCATATGTCAAATATCACATGTGGAGGCAGGTCACAGATGGCTGCACTCATGTCTTTGCAACAGGTTAAGTGCATTGTTGAATTCCTGACTATTTCTGAAAGTTTTTTTGTGCATATTTCCATCTCCAGATATTGATTTGTAGATTAGACACTGGTTGAGGATAGCAGCTTTAGCGGATGAGGAGAAGGAGGTGGGAGAATGAAAGAAAGAATAAAGAAAGAAAGAAAGAAAGAAAGAAAGAAAGAAAGAGAGGGAGGGGCCTGCGTTCCTCCAAAGCCACTGTCCTGTGCTGCTCTCCAGAGGCCTGTCCAGAGAGCCCTGTCCTAAATCACCGGCCCCAGGGGGAAGGCTCTCCATTGTAAAGAGATGGCCCCTGCAAGCTGGGCCGCCAGCTGCCACTGTTGCAGCGTCATGCCCACCCCCTGCAGCCCCAACACACACCTCCCACAATCCCCTCCAACCTCCAGCGCCATGACAACGCTCCCTACGGCCAGGGCACAGGCCAGTGCACAGCATTAAAAAGGACTCACAGCGCTCCCTGAGAAAAGCCACGCAGGAGCAACATGTTTTCTGGACCAATATTAATGATGACAAACTCTGAACAGAGGTGACGGTGCGTGACATAGTAACCTGCTCTCTAACCCCACGTCCCCCTGATTCTGAAGTCCGCACTAGAAAGAGAGGTCACACGCCCCCGTTCCACTCGGATAAGGCTTGGGTTTACACTACACTAGAGTTAGGATCAAAATGCAGCTGTTGCACAAAGCAGTTTTTCATAACCCTAAGCCCCTTGAGTCCAAGATGGCTACCGTTTATTTTCGGGGGAAAGCTGCTCATTGGGGGCATTGTGTGTCCAGGACCACTCATTATAGTCCCTGACCCCTCAGTCACCACATATGGGTGCACTTCTTAATAAACTGTCTCTGAAGAAAGCTGTTATATATCAGTACAAGCTAAGTTAAGCTAACAATTATTTTACAATCCACTAAGCAAATACATAGCACACATGTTTTCCTCAGACAAATATTAGGGTTTATTTTGACCGTTGACTGAACCGCCATATTTACTTTTCCACTAGACATTTGGACACCACAACAACATGGACAGTGCCAAGTTCTAGGAAGTGGTTTCGAGCCTTAACAAACGACTATGACTTCTGGCCCATTTATGACCATGTTTATTCCATTACACATGCTTTTGTTTGTAATCCCAGTTGTGAACAGGTGTCAGAATACAAACATCATAAACATAAACAGAACAATATTCAGACCTTAGTTGTTTTATGTGGACAAAACAGAAAAAGTCTTTTTCTGTTGCAGTACCAAACGTGGCCACTAGTGAGGACAGAAGGGATTCTATTTTATCCATTTCTCATAAAACATCCAGGTGTGACTGTGAGGCAAGGATTCAAGACTTGACAGCAGTAGAAAAGGTGTTTAGAATCATTTACTTTTTGCGGTTTGTCTGGCTTTATTTCATTAAAATACACTTTTTATTTCATTAGAAGTTCCTCAAATTCTTAACTTTTTAAAGTGATTTATGACGTGATTAATTAAACCTCCACCTCATCAAACCGTGCCGAACCCCTGGATGTGTGCAGTGCATTAGTTGAACGTAACACTATGAAGGCTTTACCTTTATAACTATAACAAGCCTCACAGAAAATGCACAAATGATTTGTTAAAAGTTTTCCGGTTGTAACAAGTTTAAATATGATGATACATTAAATGCAGGTGGGTTTACCTGTGGGTTTAGGCTCAATCGCAATGACCCGTTGAGGGACTGTAAAAGGAAGCAGGGACTGTGTGCCGTGTTTCGAGTGTGTGTTGTTTTTTTTTTTTTGGGAGGGGGGACAGGGTTGGTCGTGTCTGTGGAACCCACAAGGAGCACAATGAGCGGCGGGGGTGGGGCGAGTGTCACACGCTTTTGCTTTGTGGCTCGGTCAACAGGCGTGTGCCACGGTGTCGTCTGGCCTCCCCTCGCCTGCTGTCCCGCTTTGGGGAGGCACGGTCCGACCATGAGAACCGGCGCCCGAGCCTTTAATGAGGGGCGTGCTGTTTCTTATCAAAGATGGACAAGGCATCATTACAATCATCATTAGACGCTGCACAATGGCGCACGCCTCCCGGAGCCGTGGATGGGAACGTCCTGCATACACAGCCGCTGTGGGGGAGGACGGAAGAAAGGGCCTGTGAATATGTCTATTTGGTTAATCTGCAACAGGCCCTTTCTCACGAGGCGGCTCAGGTGAAACATTTTAGATTCCTCACAAAGGGATATGTTAAGCGTCGCAAAGCACAATGTGAAATGTCATATGTCCTTTGAAGGGACCACTCCTTGAGGGTAACTCAATCTACCTTGCATTGTCCCGCGTTAGGTCAAGGCTTTACAAATGCTGCTATTTTTTTGTTTTATTTGTTTCTTAACCAAACCAAGCCAGAATCCCAAGTATTACTTTATAAAGATTTTTTTCTTGAACTGTAGCACAGGATAAGAACATTTAAAAAAGCAAGCTCGGTTGAAGTTTTTCAAAAACAAAAACCTTGGCTTGTGTCCTTGCTCCACAATCAGTTTTACCAATCAGCTGATCTGCGTTCTCTCACATCCGCCCCGCCATCAGCTGCTTTAAAAGGTGGAAATCCATCATTGTGAGTAAAAGAAGGTGGAGGTGGGGGTCTAATTCACTGATTCACATGCAGACGGTATATTTCTGCAGGAGGAGGGTGTGGCAGGTGGGTGGGGTCCGCGTTTAGGGACACGGGGGCTGGGCCTGAGGGGGAGGGAGGGGACAGCGGCTGCCGGGTCATGCCTCCGTGTCCTGGGAAAGTTGGGTTCTCCATTTAAATGTGCACATGTTGCGGCCTTCTGGTGGCTGCGTGAATGCGCACGGAGACAGATGGCCCTGGCCCATAACTATAGAGTCCGGCTCCCTGTCCCCCGAGGGAGAAGGGGACAGAGAGGCCGAGAGGAAGGAAGGAGAGCGGGGGACGTCAGCTGATCTCTGGCAAAACAAGTCGAACTGTCTAAGTATGTCAATTTATTATGTTTCCATTGAATTACAAAAGGAACAAGTTAAAGCTGCACTTTTCAAAATATGGAGCTTGAATATCTTTTTAAATAACAGCCTCACATTATTTTTTTCTGATTTCTTGAGATGAAACCAGGAAATAACACCCTCTTTTTAAAGACAAAAGGCACCTGGTTCAACAGAGGGATGGGGGGCGCTCTGCCATCACGTGAGAACACATGTCTAGCCTAAAGATATTTATGAAGCTGTAATAGTCTGATATGAGCAGGCTTTTCTTTAGTGGATATACATGAATAGTGTGGCTTTAAAGCTCCACTGTGCAACCATTTACTCAAAAAATAAGAACGCTTCTAAATGTTTTGGATGTTGGACTAAAATGATAAAGTAAAAACAGCCTATTTTTCACAGACAATCCCTTTTAAGAACGTAAACCTCTACATTCCCATGTGATGAATAAGCACCACACGTTTGTGGACAGAGCCATAACTGCTACAGATCTAAACTTTAGTCTCACATACAAAACTGCTAAAAACTGACCTTTTTAACAAAGCAACAACTTTTTCCATCTATTTGTTTTTTTCATCTTATAAGTGTTTTATGTCTTTGTGTCAGATCAAATTAATCTGTTCCCACAGACTAACCAAAGGTGATAAATGCTGTATGAAAATCTGACCTTTCCACAAATATCATATAATTATCTTCCCTGAGATCTAAATTTGTGTCAATGTGATGGATTCTGGCAAGATTTGACGACCTGAAAGTCACACAGTTCGAAGAAAATCTGTCAAAGCAGGCACACAATTATTTTCATGGTTCTTATTTTGGCTGCAAAAGTTACATATTGTGGTATTACAGTTACCAAAGAATCAAGATGTGTTGGTGAAGGGGCTAATGGCACAGAGTGGGGGGTTAGTTTGGGTGGATCTGCAGTCCCAAAGTCTAAATTGAGTTGATTGAGCCCACAGATTGTGTTTAGGCTCTGTTTGTACGAGTTCAGTTGCTGATACCATTCTGTTAAACGGATGGTTTAGTTTTTGTGACTGTGATTCAGTTAGGCTCATTAAACATGTAAAGATACACGTAAAGATGCGTTACTCAACATGTGACTGGTCTAAAAATTTAATTCTTGATAATAAAGCCTTGTAGACATTTTGAGGTCTATTTTTTCCACAGATGATACTACCATTAAAACATTCAAATACAAGAAAAATAAAATGAGTAATTTCTCTTTAACAATGAAAACACTGTCCATTTACAAAGTAATAACGCAATCCATAGAGGTTATTTTAATATGTGCTGATGAGAAATGGCTGATAATTTGTTTCAGACACAAGACACATTGAAGAGCTGGATCTGGGCAGCTGTAAATAATAGTTGTAGAAGCTTTGTAAGTTGTTGTGAAAGTGGTTTTCCTGGCCTCATTACAAGATTGAAACCTGTGTCTTTGTTCCTGTCTGCTTCTCCAAACTGGGGCTGCTAAGACAATATGGAGGTACTGCTTAGGTGTATTTTATCTGAGAAGTCCGGACGCAAAAGGTAAGTTCCCTCACAACAAACACAAATTATGTTTTTTGCAACAGTCAAATACAGTATAATCTGGCAGCTGCAGTTGCCAGTTTATCATTATACATATAAAAAAAATACATTATACAGATTACAAGCCTAAGTTTTACTGCAAATAACTTGTTTCACCATTAATCATATTACATTGTTTTGATATATTTTTGCAAACACTCTATTAATTGTGTAATTTGTTAAATTCAATTTTATTTTACTTTTAATATAGCTTTTTAATTGTTATGATATTTAACTTTCTGCATATTATGTTCATAGCGTTTTGCTTTTCTGTCTCATTCCTATGTTTTACCACTAGAGGGGGATATTAGGTCGATTTCAAACGCTAGCAACAAGGGGTTATTAAATATTCTTTTTCTTTTTAGGGCAATAAGTTTAAGTAAGTCCTGTGTTGTGGTAGTTACATTTTATCTGCTGTTTTGATTTGTTAGTTATTCGTTTCTATTAAAAAGTTAAATTGATTTATCCAGTCATCGTCTAGCGCTGTCTGTGTCGTCATCATTCTGCGCCGCTCGGTTTGACAGCCTTCTTCTGCGGCGGCTCTGGAAGGTTCTCACCGGCACCGGACAGGGAACCAAAATCTGTGTCCATCCAAATCCAGACCGGACCGCTTTCACCCTATGACCCCCTAGCTCTGATCTATTACCCCTCTGTGACAGTTTGTATCATTTTTTTGTGAAAAAAGTTCAATGCCAGTAGCGATGGCGGCATCTAAAGCCTCTTTCGGAGGCAGAAACAAAGGAGGGGCGTATGTGGACCGCGACAAACCTGCTCAGATACGCTTCAGCAACATCTCTGCTGCTAAAGGTCTGTTAAAACCCAGTTTGTAACGAAATTGTGATTAGTGCGATGCTGGCACACTCAAGGCTAGGTTTAAGGGCTGGGCAGGGGACCGCTAACTTTCAGCTTCCACTCTCTCCCTAAGAACTGTCTAAATGTAGGAGGAGTACCCGTAAATCCCCTTAAAACAACTTATCTTTGACTGCTATTGGGGATTTTTATACTTATAAATGAGCTGGACAGCTTCTAACAGCCAATTATAACGCAACCAATCGGCAGCAGGGGGAGTAGTGTTCAAGTTCCACAAATGCATCAGCAGAAGGCCCCAATTCTAATCCATACGCAGGAGTTCTCTGATTATTAGACTGATAATATGAAGTATTTTTACTGCAGATGATAATTGAAATTGACCAGAGGAGCCAATAAAATACAGGCTAGTCAACATAAGCAAATGTAAACCTGAATTCTCCATCAGAGAGGTCCACATTTAGGGATTATTTTCCTAATTCCTAGTTTCCTAAATGAAAAGTTGAACTGTGTGCACTTTAAGTTTATGTATTGAATAATGAAATTAAAATTTGTAAATAATCAACTTTTGAAAACAGTGTGTTAAATGTCCCCCGGAAGCTTTTATTTATATATATATATTAATATATATATATATATATTTGATAAAAATCCTTGAATCTTAAACTCTTTACAGTTGTTTTATTTTGTATGATTGGCTTTATTTGTCAAATTAAACACTGTGTAGTTAGGAAAAGGTTTTCACTTGAAAGTTGACTATTCAAATAATTTACAAAGCCAAGACTCATTCAAAATTGTTTGTTTACGTTCAACAGCCGTAGCAGATGCCATCAGGACAAGTCTGGGACCCAAAGGAATGGACAAGATGGTGAGTAGCACATTTACCCACATTTCAGCTCTCACCTCTGCTGATCACCCGATCATGTGTTTATAATAAGACAACTTTGAATGTCTGGGTTTTTAGATCCAGGATGAGAAAGGAGACGTGACTATCACCAATGATGGAGCTACCATCCTCAAACAGATGCAGGTCCTTCATCCTGCAGCGAAAATGGTACAAAACATTTTTCACAATTGTCCTATACTAACTATAAATGTACCATTTAATTTAGTCATAAGAAAGAAATATCTCTAATATCTAGCTCTAAAAATGTCTTAAGATGGCGTTAATCTTTATAGACTGACACAACACGGGCAGTTACAATAGAAGGCTGACTAAGAAACCCCAGCACTCACAGTCAAATGTGTCCACTTCTGCAGCTGTTTTTTTATTGAACTTTGAATAAAGCAATTGGTGTACTGTACAAGTCTAACATGCTTCTGGTACAAAATGTTATGTAGCTACGTATTGCTTCATTGATCAGATTTTGTTTTAAACTTGTTTTAAACAGAGACGAGATACTGTGATTGGTGCGAAGAGGCCTCGGACCAGAACACACAGTTTTAACAGAGATGGTCACTGACTAACGTACAGATCTAAAATTGGGTTAAAGACATTATGTATGAATAATTCACTTTGTTGAAGTGAAGTAAACCGTTATTCACAGGCTGAAGACATGCTGTGTGCAAACAGGGAAGGTCTCATATGATAAATGTTAATACATTTGCATTTATTCATTTCGCTGACGCTTTTATCCAAAGCGACTTACATTGTTCTACAGTAATTACCAGTGTTACAGTCACTGGAGGCAAGGTGGGTTAAGTGTCTTGCCCAAGGACACAACGACAGTATGAACTGTGGGGAGAGTGGGAATTGAACTGCCTACCTTCCGGTTGAAAGACGACTGCTCTACCCACTGAGCTACTGCCGCCCCCTAGTACATGTAAAACAGCAGCAGTCCACATTACCAAAAATGTGAGGGAAAAAACATGGGCCAATAAATAAGCAGCATTAAAATCCTTGATGATAATAAAGCCTGGATGGTAAATTAACAATTGGCTACTAAGGGATTAAACACTTTTAAATGCTAGCGAAATAAATTAGGTAATGTCTGGTCTTTAAAATGCTTGCTCATGCTGAATTGTTGATTGTATTTTAGTTGGTGGAGCTGTCCAAAGCTCAGGACATTGAAGCTGGTGACGGTACAACATCTGTGGTGGTGATCGCTGGGGCTCTGCTCGACGCCTGCTTCAAACTGCTGCAGAAAGGTTGGTGGGAGAAAAACTATTATTCTGGTATATTAGCATGGTTTGCTTTGTGTTTGGTGAAAATATCCAACATTGATTTGGTTTTATCTGCTTAGGAATCCACCCGACAATAATCTCGGAGTCGTTCCAGAAAGCTGCAGATAAAGGTGTGGAGGTGCTGACCGGCATGAGCCGCCCCGTCCTGCTGAGCGACCGTGAGACGTTACTCAACAGCGCCACCACATCGCTCTGCTCCAAAGTGGTGTCGCAGTACTCCAGCCTGCTCGCCCCCATGAGCGTGGACGCTGTCATGAGAGTGATCGACCCCGCCACTGCCACCGGCGTCGACCTGCATGACATTAAGATCATTAAGAAGCACGGGTCAGTAGTGTTAGATTCAGAAGGAAGGGCGTTGAGCCAGGAGCTTTATCATCTTTTTTTATATTGATTTGTCCTAAAGTTTGTTTTACTAAATCAAATGAATTAAAAAAAATTCGTTTTTAAACTGACAAATTGTGATATTGATGAAATCGGGCAGTGTTTATTAAAGAATTTACATGATTATTGCCACATGCGGAAGGACAATGTTAATAAAATGAGTGAATATAGGATTTGTTGCATATTCCAACATGCTGACTGTTTTTGTTTATGTAAGCCAGAGCTTTTTAATCAACATAAAAATAATCAGTTCTATGGAGACAGAAGACAAAAACTAAAAGGCACCCAACCTAATCTACTTTTTCACTCTAAGGGCTGATGTCAACATGATATATATATTTTTTAGTGGGACCATAGACGACTGTGAGCTGGTGGAAGGCCTGGTGCTGACTCAGCGTGCCGCTAACACTGGTGTGACTCGGGTGGAAAAGGCTAAGATTGGACTCATTCAGTTCTGCCTCTCACCTCCAAAAACAGATGTGAGTCAACTCGACTAACCTTTAACCTCTTGAATCCTGATGTATAACTTTGCCTTTTTGGGGTCAATAGTCTTTTTTTTTTTCTTATTGGCTGACAAATGTGCAACAAAAACAGGACCTGAATTAATAAAGGACAAATAAAAAAATATATACTCTCACTACCAGTCAAAATTTGGGAAATTTCTGATTGAATAAGAAAGTGTGTCTATACGTTTGACTGGTGGTGTATATTTACTAAAGTAAGCTATTTCTTTATCTCTCGTGGTACTAGCTGTTAACCAAACCAACAAAGACTCTTATTAGTTTGCCATGTCCTTAAAGTGTGGCCATGTTTGTTTCAGATGGACAACCAGATTGTAGTGTCAGACTATGCTCAGATGGACCGCGTGCTGCGAGAGGAGCGCGCATACATCCTCAACATGGTCAAACAGATCAAGAAGGCCGGCTGCAATGTGTTACTGATTCAGAAGTCCATCCTCAGGTGTTTGCACTCACTATTTTAACTACTCGGATAACTTGGACAGTTAAGCAACAATTAAAATAGATGGGTATAATGATTGCTACAAACTTCAGTTTAAGTAGTGCTGCAAAGATTAAATATATTGATAAGACAGACCACAAGAAAAGAAAGTGATTATCTTACCTGCAAGGCTCCGGCCCTCACTCATTATTTTCTACTCAACATGTTGTTGTGTACAGAGATGCTCTGAGTGACCTTGCACTGCACTTCCTCAACAAAATGAAGATCATGGTGGTCAAAGACATTGAGAGGGAAGAAATCGAGTTCATCTGCAAGGTAACAAGTCTCGTGTTTATATACAGGGTTATAGAGAGGATTAGTAGACATTCACATATTGGCCTATTTCCTTTGCAAAAGTAAAATGGACTATTTAAGCACAAGCTGTCTCTTTATTTTTCAGACAATTGGTACCAAACCCATTGCTCACATTGACCACTTCACTCCTGAGATGCTCGGAGCAGCAGAACTGGCCGAAGAGGTCAGCCTGGATGGATCTGGAAAACTGGTCAAGGTATGTTCTACTATTGAGTCATACCAGCTTTTGGATTCAGCACATTTTATTTGATTTTTACTTAAGGACTGCACAATATATTTCAATTTTGTCATTGCAATATCCATGTTGCAAAGAATGAATGATGTTATGTTCTTCATGGTCCATTCCTACATTTAATCCTTGTTTAGGTCAGTTTAGTCTTGTGTAGTCCTGCATCAGTCTTTAATATTATGTTAGACCAAAGTCTTGTTTTTCTTTGTTTTCTAAATCAAAGTATACTAATTATTTTTTTACTATCTCAACTCATGGCAGCTCATTAATACTTGATCCAATGGCCCTGTCACATTTGTGTGGTGAACATAAGTCATGCGTTTTCTTTTTCTTGATTTTTCATGATTTTTTATTTTTAAATTTTTTCCCCACTGTAGATCACCGGATGTACAAACCCAGGGAAAACTGTCAGCATCGTCGTTCGAGGGTCCAACAAACTGGTGATTGAGGAAGCAGAGCGCTCGATCCATGACGCCCTGTGTGTGATCCGCTGCCTTGTAAAGAAGAGGTCAGTCAAATATAACAATTAAACAATAGAGTAACTGGGATCTTTGGTAAAGCAATATGTGAAGAGTTAATGTTGTAACTTTGTTTCCATGCCTCCACTACACCACAGAGTTAGTATATTATAAAAATAAACCAGTAAATTAATGAATGAATAACTTTCTACAGCTGTTGTAGTTGCTGTTTAGATGTTCATAAATTCTAAAATATTTTTGGTTATAATTAACTTCAATTGCATTCATTCTGCAATATTATGTTACATGTCTTGATTATTTGATAATTTATGACATTTAAAATGTGAGCTTTATTATAATACATTCATAGATTCAACTAACTACTCTCTGACAAAGGCGCTCCAGTGGTTTACCTTCCTGCTGGTGCGTAACGAGCAGAGAAACATTAAAAGTGGAAAGCTCTCTCCTTGTTTTATACCTGGTTGCCTCAGCAACTTGGCAGGAGGGCATTCATACACTATTGTTCAATTGGATGCAAAAATCTCAAACTGGGTGCATGGTACATTTAGTGCTAATGTAAATAAATTATCAAATGCATTGTTCTGTTCCCCCTAAATGGAAAATTGTGTAAGAAAACTCAAAATTGAAGACTCTCAGACACTTATGTAGTATATTCTCCAACACTCTCTCGTCAGGGCTCTGATTGCCGGAGGCGGGGCTCCAGAGATTGAGCTGGCTGTTCGTTTAGCAGAGTACTCTCGTACTATGGCAGGAATGGAGGCCTACTGCGTCCGTGCATACGCCGATGCTCTGGAGGTCATCCCCTCGACTCTGGCTGAGAACGCTGGTCTCAATCCCATCGCCACGGTAACTGAGCTGCGCAACAGGCACTCTCAGGGAGACAAGGTCGCAGGCATCAACGTCCGCAAGGTTTGTCAAGTTACTCGAGAGAGACACAGTATATAAAGTTGATTTTTGTTACTTAAGTTTGAATCTTGAATCGGTCTTTGAAGTTCTGCAAGGATTTTCACTCTTCTAAAAACTTTTCTAACTGTTTTTATTTATTTACAGGGAGGAATCTCTAACATCCTGGAAGAGCTGGTAGTGCAGCCGTTATTAGTGTCTGTCAGTGCTCTGACTTTGGCCACGGAGACGGTCCGCAGCATTCTCAAGATTGATGACGTGGTAAGGACTGGTCCATAATTACCATTAAAGGAATGATGGCAGGTTTTTATTTTATTTTATTTTTTTGTGAAACTGCTAAATGTGTTTTTAATCTTGTTACAGGTGAACACCCGATAAATCTGCTTTTGCCATTAAGCCTCGTCCTACAGCGACCAGAAGACTCTGTTGACGCATGTCTGTTCAGATTTCACTGTAGTTCTTACGTTCAATAATTTAATAAAAGGCTTCTTTTTTTTGTTGTTGACACTCCAGCAGTTTCCTGTAGGGTTCATTTCAATCCCCAGGCCTTTAACATTAAGCAACTCAGTATCTTGTTGAGAATTTTATGTTCATTTTCTCATGTGTGTCCTGAGATATTGTGCTCATTAAAATGTCACAGACAGTTCCTATTAGACAACTTATCTATTAATATATTATGTAGCAAATGCTAACAGCTGGATGCCATGTTGTGGACTTATATTACTGTGATCCAAGATCCGCTAACTTTAGCCTTAAAATATAGGGCTGTATAAGTAATAGTGTAATTTTGATAGTTAACGGACACAACTTAAAAGAAATCCCTACAGCCACTCATATTTGAGTGAAAAACACATAATGGTGTAAACAATCTTTACATAAAACATTAATGTACATGTATTAACCGTGCATTTATTTATTGAATGTTACTTCCGGTCTCGATGCGTCACTTCCTAACCCAAGCGTGACTCCGTTGCCTAGTAACGCACCTGCTGTTGCTCTAGTTACCAACGGCTATTTAGCCACGGAAGCCGCCTCAGGGCAATGTACTTTTAATTCTTCAAAACTACCTCAAATAAAATCAAATAAGCTGTATAAATTTATGGCTAACGCGCACAGGACAAACATTTTGGTCACGTCGTGTCTGAAGACCCCGGTGGACCCACACACCAAAACCCCGTTGGCTTCTTACGAGCGGGAAAGAGTCCTGCCATACGCCGACAACAGAGGCTATGACATGGAGGTAACTTTAACACATAACCTAATGACATTAACTATTAAGGGCATTTTATGTTTTAAGAATCCACTACAGATACACTGGTACAAAACTTTATTTTTAATATATAGTGGCTAATTCTACTTTTTGTTTCGGGGTCGGGCTTTGAACTGATTTATTAAAATGACTTTACCCAGTTTGTTTCTGATTACATCCACGTCTCCGAACTTGACAGTTTCAGGTCAGTCTGCGTGTGCCAGAAGGGATTTAGCCTGTATTATTTGCTGCCTGACTATTTGCGGACTTCTGTGTGGAGCAGATTACAGACGTCACTCTCAGTTAATAATCCCAGGAGCTAATTGAGTGTGTTAGGAACAATACGTGTGTTCAGAGACAAAGTGCATGTTTGTCCCACTGTGTCTCTCTCAGGACAGAGGCACAGTCCTGTCGTAGTCCTGGCTGTAGTCTTAGGTCTAGACTTGGGTTTAGTCCTTTAACAACACCAAATGTCCCACATAGACATTTACATGCAAACCATATTAGGGCTGCACAATATAAGGGAATGGTCTAGACTTGCTCAAATATAAAGTGTCATGATTCAGATTTTGCTCTGAGTTGGCGGCCGCAATACATTTAATATATCTCAAATTTCTTCTTCTCAAAGATTACTGTTTAAATGAGTAAATTGTATATGTTTATTACAATTTACTTTTACTCTGTCAGAGAGGACATTTAGATTAGCATTATTGCCTTTTTTGTTGCCTTAGTATTGCATAACACGTTTTCCTGATATTTTGCATTTCTACACTATGTACGTATGTATGAGTTTAGTCTACTACTGTTAATTTGTGGGCTTAAACCCTGTTAGTCTTGGATTATGCCTGTTTTTATTTTCTGTTTACCTGTTTTAAAATACACCTTTGAATGAGAGAATTCACATCATAAACAACTCCCACCTTTTTAAACTTTGGTATTTATATATTTTGTTCCTTTAGATAAGTAAAATATGTCCATATGTGTATTTTTGCACTGAGTAGATGTGTTCTCAGAGTTTACACCTTGTTTAGGTGTGAGTAGTGTTAGATGTCTGATGCTGGCTGCGACTTGAGCTTTAAGCTGCCCTTTGTGCTCACCATATGTCCCTCTAACAGTAATAAGCTTAGACCTGTCTCTGAGCAGCAGTTAAGGTGCAATTACATTTATTTGGTTAATTGGGAAGAGCTGTTGGAAGTAGTTCAAATACCCACCTCGTTTTGTTGTAAGTCCGACTATATTTGTCTTTCAGCTGCAGTATGAGGACTCTGGTTCAGACTTATGTGATGAAGAGTATCTGGGGAAAGGTGGTCCCATAGTGGACCTCCGAGCCTCAGGAAATCACGTTGATCTCAGTAGAATCTTCTTCTCAAACGAGGAGTACTACAGCAAACTGGAGGAGCTGAAGAAGGCTCACCTGCGCACCATGGCTCAGTTGACAACATGTACCGCCGAAAACTGCAGCTCATTTAACAAACATCTCTTTTCTATTCTTACATTGTCAGTACTGTACAGGCCACATTTTCTGACAGATAGAATCAATATGTGACCATACAACAACACTATATATTATGTAGTAAAAACACTAGTTAAACTTGTTTCTATTGTAGAAATATACAAATGAATGAATATACAACTTTTATCACGTTCCCTGATTTCTATTCATTTCAACTACTATTGTATATTTATATTGCACCAGTTCACAACCATTGTATTTGTGTTTATCACTGAACGTGTTTGTCTTTTTTTTTTTATTACAAAAAACATTAAAATTATTACATTCATTGTGAGTTAAATTAAAGATTGAATGTTTGCAGGAAAATGGACATTCAGCGCAAGAAGGAGTACCAGCAGGAGATCAAAGAGATGCGACAGAGAGTGAAAGGAAGACCACTTCTACTGGAGCAGGTTACACAGGTGACATAGAGCTACATGAACAACAGGGACACATTTTTATTATATAATTTATTTTCAATTAACAATACTAAAAAGAATAACTTCCGCAGAATATGTTGATTAATTAATTCATGAGTGTGCTTTGACAGAGAAATGCCAAACAGGCTGCAGAGAAGCGTTACACCGACGCCCTTCAAGGCTGTGATCTCACTGAGGACTTCATTATTAAGAAAGCTGCTAAGTCTGCTCGCAAACCCTCCTCGTCCAGTGACAGCACGCAAAGGTAAATCTGGACAAACTGCTTTAAATTTTTCAAAGTTATATTTTCAAAGTGTCCAATAAATCTATTTTATACAGATGTTTTTGTGTGACCTATTGATTATGTATCATTAGTGAACAGTGCCAGTTTTTGCTGTACAGACGCTAGATACAGTTTTTAATTGACTCACAGCTAAAATATGAATTTCTATGATTAGTCGAGAGGTGTACCAAGTCTCTTTTCTTGTTTTCCAGCGACAGAGATGACCCCGACATGGGATACAAACCTGTCCACTTCAGAAAGGTTTACCTGAATGATGACGGCGTCGAAGATGATCCGAACGAGACCAAGACGGCGGGAAAAGACGATTGGGACGAGGGTAACGGAGACATCAGCAACAGACGTAGGTCAGAGGAGGGCGACAACCATCAGGACTCAGACGAAAATTACCACTATTCAGACGATCATGATAATTACTCGGATGAAAGTGAACACGAAGGAACTCAAGAGGTAACAGAATGAAGTCAAGAGGACATAACTGTGTGTATCATGTACCACAGCCTCTAACTTTGGCATTATATGGACACACATTTCTTTTTGAGAGGCTAGTTTTCTGGTTTAGTTTGTGTTTCTCTGATGATAATGAATTATAAAGTCACTATCAAGAATTATAACCCAGGAGCTTTTCTGCCACACGAGGGCAGCAGAGAGTAAGATAAGACATCTGCTGTATGTCTGCAATTTAATGCTCATAGTCAATATTACACGTTTAAATGAATGGTTCACATACATAATAGAAAATTAAGTTTATCAATTAATCAAATAAGGGAATAGGCTCAATATTATAGTGCACATTGTTAAAGTTCTGTCAGCTCAAATCATTTAAGTGGTTTTCATACCATTACTTTTACTAATGTAGTTGAGTTTGAGACTTTAGAACACTACTGTCTGTTTTTTCAGTGCACAACCAGCTTTAAATACTTCTTATGGCCAAAGTAATAATTATGAGGCCTATTTATATTCATATGAAAATAACTTTTCATCACTTTATAAATAAAAGAAGTTCAGCTTTGATTCACAAAATGAAATACTCTGTCCTTGATTTGTCTAAATATCTGTACCATAAGGACTCTATGGCTTGTTTTTCCATATAATACTACTTTATAACATTCAATAAATTCAATACCATCATTTAATGTAAAGCGCTAATGATTGGACCTGTGTCTTGTTTGGGAGCTGAGACGTGGGTGTTCATGGCTCTTACTGACTCTAGTCTCTGATTTAAGTAGAACCACTTGGACAGTTAAAGTGATTTTCTTTTCACTCAGACAGTTTACCAAGCCTTTCAAGTGTGTCGTCTTGTCTTTATTATAGAACAGAAGCCAAATTGTAATTAAATCTAATCAATCGTTTAGCTTTAGAATCAATGTACCTTTTAATTTAAACAACCAGTACTGTGATGTTAAACACTAAAATGCATCAAATAACTGCACCACAAACAGGTTTATTTTAAAAATATACTTTAATACAACAGCTGCATATAAATATTAAAATAAACATTATACAGGTGTACAATACACTCACACAAAACCAAGAAACAGAAAATATTAGGCTTCTATTTGTACGGCACTTCTTGTATTATTTATTTTTTGTCCTTTTTTTTCTTAATGTTACTTACTGACAAAGTACATACAGAGTGTTAATGTGTCCAAAAGAATAACTGTAATAATTGTGATTATTGAGACAAACAGAGGGAACGTGGGGTAAAAGAGGGGGACACAGAGCTGTACAGTATATGACACATGGCAGAGAGGAATGTTGACTCGTCAATTTCTTTTTCAGACAGATTAAAGACGCAGCAGGATCTAACGCTCGGCTTCTTATTTTTAGATGCTTTCTATATTTTTACATCTCTCTTTAAGTCTTTGATGCTCGACAGAAACGACTGACTCGGTTTTGGTTGAAGCCACAGTTTGTGATTCAGCCTTTTAGACACTTTTGTCCACGTGGCAGTGAAAGTATTCTTTTGGTCTTTGGCTCCTGTGTTCCGTATCTACCTCACTGTGTAACAGGAAGCCAAGCAGACGCACTAGAAGGGGAGAATTAAACTTATTACAATGGAAATGGCCTCAAAATATGATTCAAAAGTCAAAGTTTTGGAGTAGACAGACTTTGTTTTAGTGGATAATGTAAAATCATGGCAGTTGTTTGACATTAAAGACCAGAAATAATTGTTGTTGGTCTCCTTTGAAACCCGAGCCTCCTCCCGAATGGGACGGCCGGCGCCAGGTCAGTGCAGTCTCACCAGTGTCGCTTTTCAAACTTGGACCGTTCAACACTCGTCAATAGAGCTCAGTTCGGTTTTCAGAAATAAATGTACAGAAGTGTTTACCCAGACCTCGGACACGTGGGATAACAACACTTCAATGATGGAAAATGCTTTGTTTTTTTAGTTTTTCTTAATAAACTTGAGACAGACTCTGGTGGATTTATGGAAAGAAACACTTCATTCAAGGGTTAGTCTTTGGTTTAGTTCTGGTGTAGTGCTGGGAAAAAAATCTTGTCCGAAGTGTTGTTATTCTATGTGTCCATCAGTTTGCAGAGACAGTAAATACATAATGTAATGGGATGGCTGCCTTTCCCAACGTTATCTGCTGAAATAAACCAAATGGAGGGAAATGCCTCGAGGAGAAGCAGACAGCACTTTACCCCAAAACTGAAACAACCGGCAACAGTGACACTCTTATCAAACTATTGTACAGTCCATCAGTTCTCGGATAGAGATATTTCACTCTATCAAGTTATTTATCATTTAATTTATTATGTAAGGCATGAGTCCCAAAAAGAGGAGCCGCTGTTCAGTTCAGTGCCACAGTCGACCAATCACAGCAAAGTGGATATTATAGGCTATACCTGTGGTTGGGGCCCAGAAAGTGGGTTGTGGAAGATTTTATTTGGGTCACCAGAAAATTCTAACTCAGTAATTTAAGGAAACCTGAACAATATTTGTGAAAGTCAATGAGCAGTTGATGTAAATATAGCTGTTTTTGTAAACTGGGAATGGTCAGGGTTGACACAATGCACAGAATAATTGAAAGGACACAAAAAAAATACCTAAAGCACAAAAATGTCCAACATTGCGTTTAGTCAGAAGAACAGGGTCATGAATCAAGTGGTCTTTTAAAATATCGGGCTTCTCTGAAAAAATGTTTCTGAAACAGGGGGTTATACTATACGATTGTAAATTACAGTGAAAATATTCTGAACGGGCCTGATATTTAAAGGTGCAGTGTGTCGCTTTTGGCAGCATCTAGAGGGTTGATTGATTTTTAACTGTGTATTTTAGGCTGACAACTTAAAAACTTACTCAGATTACATCAAAATACTTAATTATTTATTGTGGATCTATTTTATTTTGACACACCTGCAGAATTTAGATAAATAATTACTTAAAACATATAACAGTGGAAAAAATTTTAATAAAAAAATAGCTGTTTGTTTGGAGTTTTATTCCAATCACACTACAAATGCATCATTGCAAATCCCAATTCCCCACTTTGCTTCCATATTCTCAACATCTTTTGGCCCCTACGGTAGCCCTGGATGGACATGTTAACAATTCTCATAGAAATAGTTTGGTCAGACTTTTGAGTTTGAGTTAGAAATCTAGAAACAACCTGAATTTAGTTTATAAAAGTCCAAAAGTTTTATGCAAGATTGTGTGTTTGAAAGAGAAATTAATTAGCCTAGAACCAAGAAGTACTTACATAGGGAGCTTTAAATGTCCAATTTTGAACCTACACCTAATCCATGCTGCCCTGACTGAACAATATAAAGAAAAAGCGCCTCACTTTAACGCTTCACTCCATATTTACACGTCGCTCTGTGGTCGTAATGCGCATAATTTGTTTTCAGCAGAAGCAAGCGTATGTCTCCACGAGCTTCAAAGACTCGAGTCGAGATTCAACATAAACAAAGGCCCCGGCCGCTTGGCTCTGTGAAGAAACTCAGAAACAAATAAAGCTGTGTTTGAACATGAGCTCAGACCCAAACAGGGATAAGGTTCAAGTCAAAGTCACGGCGTAAACAGATTGCGTTATGAATACATCAGGCAAATTACAGACGGAAGAGAAAATCTGCTGGTGTCTGCCTCCATATGCTTTGATTTATATCATATGGAGATAATATTATAGTTGGAATGACATCTGTCTTTTGCTGCCAAATAAAGCATGTCTCATAAAAGGATAACGGGTAAATGCTGAAGATCAACTTTTGAGCACTTTTCCTTGAGTCTCATTTAAGCATCTTTTCAAACAAGTTAATGACGCTAGCAACCAGTTAATGCAAGATATTTGTTAGCACTGGCTCGGCTTGTCTGTCGAAGAAAACATAGTTGTTCACTTTTTGTTTGGAGACAGATCCATTGTCCAAGGAGCAGAAATTTATTTTTTTCTGATCGGACCCAACAACTCAAGACCTGAGTTCACGCTCCATCTGACGGTCCGCTTTATTGTGTTTCGTTAACTGCAGCAAAGCTTGTTCAGGGGTTTTTCTATAGTCTTTAAGTAAAATCCCTTCCTTTCACAACTATTTCCATTCAGTAGAAATCCTATAGGAGCAAACATTCCCCATTGTTTAAGAAGGCATGTGCTTTGTGTTGGTTAATCCAACTCAAATTCACAGAAACCAAACTAACTCTTTGAAAACAGAAAGAAAGATGGCTGGCTAGGTTAGTATTTTAATCTATTAAAATGTCCACCTGTCGGTTTGCAAACAAATCTCTTTAAAAGTGAGAGTTGCATTAAAGCTTTACACTATTTGTAAAAATTGTCTGGAAACCATGAGAACACTCAAACACATGAATTTCGTCACAGTGACTACATTTTTTTGTGAGAAGTACGATAGCTGGAGATATCAGAGGAAGTACTGCAGATAAGATTTTGTTTTTGCTTAGTCACTGTTGGTCAGACTCAGTTCAGTGCTGCATTCAAAGCAAGGAGCCTTAAAACTGGGCAATGCTCATGAATCTTTGAATAAATAAGGCTAAAATGAATCAAGTTCATTTATGTAATATCTATTTTAGGAAGTTTGCTTTGAGAGAGTAACAGAAGAGAAGGAGCAACACCAAATTAAATATTAATTGTTTAGGATCAGGATTAGTATCTCTGTAATCAGTGGTTTTTAAACCAACATTTTACAAAACATTTATGTTTACTCTCAATAAGTAAACCTTTCTGAGGAAGGAGGAAGTGTTTTTTTTTTTTGCAAAGTCACTGCTCAAATGAGGTCAGACTCGGCTAAATTTGTAAAAATTCAATGTGTTTTCCTCAGCTGGGAAACTGGCCTTGACGAATGTGAAGCCTGTCTTGTTCGGCCAGTTCCAGTCACTCCTCGGAGGTGTATAAACAGTCCTTCTGGGAAACCAATTCAGGAATGTAAGCAGGAAAAAAAAAAGAACGGCCTTGCAGAAAAGGGCCACCTCCTCATTAAAGTTTTACAGTTAAAGGGAAAGCCACCAAACAATGTCCTTTTTATTGGATGCTACGTTATCACTGTGAGCTCTTACAGGAGCTGCTTAAAGTCCTGTTGTTTCATTGAATGTGCCCATAACTCACCGTTTTTGGCTGAATGTTCAGAGCAGATGGTGTTTTGTCTTACGTAAGCCACTCTGGAGGAGGGAAAACATCTGCATTTTCAGCTGGCATTTACCCAAAACCCAGACCTCAGTGCTCCTCCAGCTTTAGACTCGACATATGTTTTATCCTCCTTTTGAGACAGAGCCATAGACTCACCAGTTCCCAAAACCTTTAGAGTGAGTAAAGCCAGAGTTTTCTTCCCAATAACCTCGTAATATTCCACTGTTAAATTTTCACATTTAACAACAAGTTATCATGTCTTCTGGGCAAAATAGCTTGGCAGTGAATCGTGAGTTTACAGAACATGCCTCAAGTCGTATTTCTGATTCACCGGGAAATAAAAAGTTACCTCAGAAGTTTCACTATGAGGTACTTATCTAGAATCAGTGCGTTTCAGGGACCAAACATAACTGTCTTTTACACCAGGATCTAAAGCCGTCAGTAATAAAAGTCATCATCAAGACGTAGAGTTATATAGGATTTGGTTTTGTGCTGACAACTTTTGTAAGCCATGGATTCATCAAATAAAATATTTCTTACCTACGCATTTTATTTACGAGACATCAGGACACTTTTGAGTCTCGTCCTGACTTTAACATAGCATTATTGGACTCTCATTCTCAAACATAGGTTAATCAATTGTCAGGTTTACTCAGGACAGTCCTCAAAACTATTGACGCCTTCTTTTTAAACCCTTGTGGCTTTTAGCAGCATCATTCTGGCTGTTAGCAAACATGACAGGAAATAATTAAGCTTTAATGTACTGTTATTTTGTGGATATTAGACACTATTAGAAACAGTTTGGACTTAAATTATTGTATCGTACCACATTTTACAAAACACATCTTTAATACAATGAAAGTTTTAAAAACAATATTAACCTAGTATCCTACAGATAAGCAATAACAGATACAGACTAGTTTAAAAATCTGCATATGTTTAATAATGCCTTATTTAACATAGTAACCAACCACTTTAATACATGTTACATAAAGAGCATACATACAGCCTCTTGCACCAGTCTGACTCTCTCCAATACTGCCTTTTGAGTACTACACTCACTGTAGTTTGGATTTCTTTTCCTATTTTACTCAACCCAGCACTGATTTGAAATGCTTAACTGCATATAAAGATAATATAAGCAGAGCAAACTGCAAAGAAAACGCTCTGCTTAAGTGTCAAGAGGCACAAAAACTGTTTCCCGGCCGGATAAAACATCTAAAAAAAATCAGTTTGGCTCGGAAAATATGTGATTGTTGAAAACACAAGTACTCAATTACAGGTATTCGAACTTATTCTGGGAGAAAAAAAAGGGGGTATTTGCATTTTCTATATTGATTTTTTATGAATCCATGGCTTACAGAAATGTCAGCACATAATTAGGCTTGATTTGAGACCGACTATAAGCTGTAAGAAATAAACAGATCGTAGATAAATACCCCACAGAGAAGCACTGTAAAAACTGAAGTACCCCTTCGTCAGACGCAGAAAGCAAAAGAAGTCCCGCTGCGTCGCCCTTAACACTTAGCACTCGTTACACGTTAACCCCTCAATGAGGTGAAGCGTTTAGGGAGTGAGCTCCTCTCATATTTGGACCAGGAAAATAATGGAGTTTCCAGAGAAAGACAGCAGAGTGTTTCGAGCAACAGCTTGGACCCCAGCCCGGAGCGGATCATCAAGCCTGAAAAATGAGAGCTGCGTCGCTGACAGGGCCCTCGTCTACTTATATTTCCCCGAGAAGATGTTAACGGAGAGAAGTGCCAGCTACTGTTTCCGTATCGGGTTTAAGCCTTAAAGGAAAATATTTTGGTTGGACTTTTTTGCTGCGTGTGTGACTGGATCTCGCAGTTAAGGTTTTTTTTTTTTTTCCCTCTAAGTCAAGTCAAGTTAAGCCAACAGGCAAAAGTAGTCATGGTTTTTAGAGTGTAATAGTGTATAAAGGGATAGTTTAGTCTGAAAATGCATTACAAATAAATGGGTGCCAAAACTGATCAATAAACAGTAATAGTTTCTGTGTTAAAAAATTCTGAAAAAAAAAATTAAAAGTGGACCATGTGATGAGAAATCTTGTAAAAGTGAGGGCTGGCTCCAAAGAGTCCACTGGAAAAATACTTAAAATATTTACTTTCTCCAACAGTATTACTATTAAATGATCTTTGTGCAGTTATTATTGTGGTTTCTTTATTTAAACACACCAATTAAATCTTTTTCTTTGTAGATTATGACTTTATTAAACAACATTAACATTGGAGGCTATATTTTACTAAAAATGATCACCACTAGCTTTTATCAGCAGCATGTTTTTGTTTAACTTTTTTATTGTATGTAGCTCTGGTAAATGCTATAGCTTCACGGATCCATTCTGTTCATATTTTTGAGCCTGTTTGGAAAAATAGGGCAGTAGTTGGACGGTATACATGGAGATAGAAATGTAATAAATAAATAAGACTCCTGTCCGGTTCACCAAACTAACCCCACGAAGACAACAGTCTACTGAGGGGCTGGTTCTTACCAACTTAATCATAAAGACTTTATCGGATGACTTCAAAAAGACTAAACTATCCCTTTAAGGTCCGTCATAATAACACAGGTCCTCCGGCTTTAATCTGCAGGCACTTCAGAAAGGCGTCATTATGCAAACAAACTGCCTATTACCACCGGACGCTCTCAGGCCAAAACCCAGTCAGCAGTTACCGCCGGATGCCTCTGAGCTTCACGTTTGCATTGCTCGTTTTTATTTTTTTTTTTACATCTCCACAAATAGCACCAAAACAAACAAACCAGTCAAATCTTAAAGAAAAAGGTGCCAAGAGTCTTTTTTTGTTTGTTTTCTTTAGGAGGACTCGAAGGTGCATGGTTGCTCTTTTACCACAGTGCAATTCAAAAAGGGTCCTTGACAGTTTTAAGTCCAAAACATTTAGAGACCGTGGACAGTTGGTCTACAACTCCAGCAAAGACCACAGAAGAAGAAGAAAGGCAGACTTTTACACTCTCGAGAGCGATGCCCACTTTGTGAGCGGTGGCGTTGCCAAATAAACAATTAAAAACAAAACAACTTATTTGCTTTTCTAGCTCTACTTTTTTTTTCTCTTTTGTCTCTAGTTGCGATTCAGGAAAGTGCGCTACATAATCAGGGCTGGGGGGGTTTGAGGAGAGGGCAGTGAGGGCTTTGAGGACAATCCCTTTGCGGGTGGAAATAAAGCTGGAGCAGAAAACGGAGCACCAGGCTGCAGAGAGTGACTTCCTGTCTGCTGTGACGTTAGTGCATTTAAGAGATTCATCGTCGGATCAACAGGCCCAAACTAAATTGGGAACAAAAAATATATATATATACGCTTAAAGAGCTGGATGTTTACAGGGTTTGAGTCGCTTTATATTTTCTATAATGTATTAAATTTGAATTAGGCAAAAATAAATATCTCTTACCCTGCTACTTTTTGCTTGTTACTTTTAGATTTTTCTTTAGTTTTTAGCATAAATTCATCAATTGAATCTATTTTTATGCACTTCTTTTTGGTTTTATACATGTTGCCGTTTATTCTGTTTCCAGTTTAACTATATTTTGTGCAAAATGTACTTCTGTCTGTGTTGTCTGTACTGTTCTGCAGAGGCTGTGCTACTTTATCCTCGACAAATGCAGCATATATCAGAATATTTATAGATCAGCAAATATAAAAGGGCTTACACTGATTATGTTTGTAATATAGAATGACAAGTTTGTAAATTATCAGTAAAAAAACACATGTAAGACTTAAAGCGTAGAGGCTTTGAGCAGGAAACTCAGTTACTCAAACTTTAAACTCATTTTCAATCTGACACGCGTATTTTTATTTATTTTACATAATTCTTTGATATTTAGTTTAAGCGTTGACTTATCTTTTTACTTTTAGAGTGTGTGGAATAATAAAGCAAATACTTTCCACTGTCATGTGTTAAAACATTACAATGGAATTCTAAACAGAGTTAAATTTACTTTTACGTCATTGTTATTTTGTTATGCAGCTGCTGTAGCACTTTAGCCCATGACAAAGACAAAAGACAGACAAATTAAATAGTAAATTATTCTTAAAATAAGTTAGTCTACGTGAACATTACAGTAACGCCGATCCCGCAAAGGATCTTCAACCTAAAAAAATATATATTTAATGTAGATTTATGCTCATCCTTTAATGAACTTTGACCTGGATGATGCTTGTGTTTTTGTAGATTATTTCCAGATACATAAGCAGAAGTTTAAGACAACAGGTTCATTTGTTGGAAGAGACCTTGACGAATTTAAAAATGTCTCATGGATCACATAAAAGTCTGGGCCTGATGATAAGTGACGTGAAAGTGGGCAAACACAAGAACATTATAGATATTAAACTCACTTTTCCTTCACTTTTCAAAGTAAACGATGTGTTAATGGTCGGCAGCATCGAAGCAGTGAGAGTTTTTGGTGTTTGCTGTGGTTCAGCAGTTTTGATTTTCTTTGGTCACTTTGAAGTAAGGTGCATTTTCTCTTTTTCCATGGTGGTGAAATGGGGAAAAAAAATAAAAAAGGGGGATTTAAAGCTCTGACAAACAAGACTCGGGAGATGTTTTTTTGTGGAAACAGCTGGTCTCGTCACGTGTTTTTGTGTCACAGCGTTTTCTGACATTTCAGTTTCCAATCCCAGTGGCATGCGGCGCGTCTATAGGAGCCCTGCCAACTAAAAACAAAACAAAACACTTGCTCCTTTGTTTTTTTCCAAGGCCTGGTCTCCTCTTACTTCCTTCTTTTAGCTTTTTCCTCTATCCTCAAATGCCCCTTTGCCCTCGGCTCACTCACCTACAGCTCCCCCGCCGACAACTACGACCATCTACAAAACAGTGCAATGTCTATTCATAGGCACAATGGGATACAGCACAGACATAAGGAGAGAGGAACACTATACACACACGCTCGTACGGTATGTTACACCCACAGGCGCACACGGACACACACGCACAGAGACACAATACAAAGACGTCAGCAGCAGCTCTGGCCTGGTGGTGTTTGTGGTGTGGCCTGAAGAAACTGAGCGATGACGAGAGAAAACAAGCCAGTGATTTACTCCCGTTATGTTTAGACAGACTGCTTCCTACACCTCCTCCATTTTTCCACATTCATCTTTCTTCTGCGTTGGACGAGCCCGGCCTGGTTGAAAGAGGAGGATGTAAAGGATGAAGAGTTGGGTTTATCCCGCGGACTCGTCTCCGTGCGCCTGCTCTTTATTCTGGATCTGACCGCCAGCGCTGGCTGCCAAAATCTTCTGCACAAAGTCTTTGGTCCGACCGGCGACTAATGGACCTAAAGGGACCAAACAATAGTAAATGACAAAGTAATTTAGTGATCTTTAAAGAAAGAGCTTTTAAAATATTCTTAATTTTCTTATTTGGATCAATCAAAAGCTTTTTATTTAATAGATAGGTTATTTGAGGCCACATAGAAAGTAGAAAAAGATAGTTCTAGATAAAAAAAGATAACCGCCAGACAAAACCACGTGAGGGTAAAGAACGGGTCGGGTCAGAACAGGAAGGTTTCTATAGCCATTACTGTAAGAACTAAAGAACCCGAAAAAAAAAGCAAAAACAAATAGATTTATTTTTGAAACAAAGCATGTCTTGTTCTTGTGTCGTATTTTTAAAAGAACTAATGCTAAATATTCTTCCCTCCTAAACAAGTTGAACATCTGTTTTGGGGTTTAGATTCTGGTCTGAATTTTCTCTTTAAGTTAACTGTTAAAAAAGCAATTACATTTTTTGAAAGTCCACTGCCAGTGCTATTTATTATCGTCAAGGGACATTTAGGTAATGTTCAAATTCAAAATTACTTTAATAATCCCCAGATTCATGCACAATATTACAGACAAATCCCTGCACACACAGTAACACAAACAGAGAGCTGTGCAGACAAATGTAGAGTTTCAAATAAATGGGAAAGACACATCCGTTTGTTGCTGTGGAGACTGTGTATGTTTTTGGAAAAGCTGTAGAAAATGATATTATGAATGAATAATGTGTAAAACTGAGCTCATTATGGCCAGTGCAGGTGCATTAGTGTCTTCGAGCCTCACCGTTGGACTCCCGGAGGATGTCTTCCAGCCGTTGAGTCATTCCTCGTTCGTCTGCGTCGTCGTCTTCGCTGCTTTCCACTCGCCGCCGGATCACCTCCTTTATCCTCAGCAGAGCACCGAGCAGGTTTTCTGTACATCACAGACCATTAAACACAGATATTATATATGCCTCTGATATAATTACACTATAAAACCCATTAGCTGTCTAGACTTACACATTAAAGCACTCAGAATAGAGATAATGAGATCATTTTATAGAAAACAATGATTGTTTTTCCCGAGATAACGGCTTAAGATTTACGTCACGTTAAATGCATTATCTGCTGAGTGATGACACTAATGTAAAAGTCATCAATTAGAGCCAAGCATAAAGCTAGTTCAGCCAGTGTGAGCCCTTGATTGGACCGAAAATTAGGCAGCAACTGTCCATTCTCTGTTTTCCATTTCAACAATCAATCACAAAGACCTGAGAAAAACTGTGGAGAATATGTCCGTTAAGGCTTCAATAAGTTAACCAACATAAACTTTACAAGACAAAAGCCCCACAATAAGATTCATTTATCATAAATAGAGCTCATACTGAATATAATCGAGGTGTTGAGCGCTTGTAGAGAGAAACACTGATCTCAGGAAACAAACAGAACAAAGTTATTCTTCACTCTCAGAATTTTATTTAAGAATAAATCTCTAAAAACGAGGCTTTTCGTATTTTGACTTCTGTTCACGCACAAACAGTCTTTAAGGACAAAGCATGCTCTGTGTTACAGTGGAAAGTGACCAAGGCAGTTTCTGATATTATTTTGTGCACATGTAAACTTTATTAAGCTTTATACATGAGGTTCCTGCTTAACTCAATAAAAGTCTTGGTTATAGCTCGGTGTATCAAAAAGTGTCACAACTTCCATATTTGGGCTGACTTTCCTGTTTGATCTTACCTAGAGAGTACCTTTATTAAAAGATATCAACAGGCATCAGTTTTTCCAGGTTGGATTATACGTAGTACTTGTATAAAAACCTGTAAAAACTGCCTTAATACAAAGTCTGGGCAGCTTTCCAGAGAGTTGGGAAGTACACAGCGTAACATTTTTTTACAGCTTCTCTGAGCACAGCCAGTTCTGTAGAGTGCTTGAGCAGAAAACAATCATCTTTACTAAAGCTTATTTACAAAACACAAGCACCACAAAGAAAAATAGTTCAGAAATCATGGAGTATCACTTTAATGCCCTGAGGGGCGTCACGAGGGAAAAGAGGAAGTGAAGGATGTGAGAGGTTAGTCTTGTTGTGTTTGTCGGCTTCAGAGCAGACATTCCTGGAGCCCAAACTAAAATCAGCACAATGACATGAGCAGGAATGACTGGAATGTAAAAAAACTGATTAGAGTTAATGGTGCATTGATCTAACATTCTCTAATTACTTTTGATAATGCTGCCCTACTAAAGAGTCTGGAAACTACAGGGTGTGTTAAAAAGACTGTTGTTGGCTTGTATAACTGTACTTAGTCTTTAAACCAGAAACTCAAGGCTATTAATAAAAAAAACTTTATATTTCATGGCTAAAATGTCCAGGTGCTTTTAGGACATACAGAACTAGATACATTAAGTACATTGGCACAGGTACAGAAACCTGAAGACTGAAACACATTAGCTTGTACTTAAACGGATTAGCCATGAAGACTTTTTTTCTATCCACTTTTTTGAATGCTTCAGGGTCTTTTGTTCGTTTTGTTTTGCTTCAACAGAAAACCACCAAATGGACACACATCCCAACAACAGCTCTCACGTGGGCCATTGTTTGGCTAAGCTACTCACTTGTTTAAATGTTTGTAGAAGCACAGCTAAAATAGTTTATTACAAAAGCCATAAAACATTTACTGTGGGATTAAATAAAACAACAAATTACAAAGTGTATTAATTTTGACCAAAGACTACAACTCAAGAGAAATGGTTTTACTCTTTAGCTTCATTGGAACTAAACCAGATATAAACCCAGGACCAGGACTTAACCCCAGCTCTGGACCAGGACAAGTGTGAGTACAACACTGTAAACTTTTGTTTCCACACATAAAAAATCTGCTGGAGGACAGAAAGTAAACAGCAGCTGTGATAGCGACACAGGAAAGGCCATATTCTGTTGAGTTTAGATACGAAACAGAAAACCACCTTATTTACTGGACGTGATCTTTATTTAATGAAAAAGAGTGATTTTAATTACACTGCCCGGTATCATAATAACAACTGCCTCTAAAGGGCTTTACAAAGACGTAACTGAGCTAAAGGATTAACCCGCTGTCGAGGCAACAGATACATACAAGCACTTATCTTGTCCTCGCGATGTCTTTCTGCTCTAAACAACAGATGAACGTCTACAAAGGCATAAAGACATACAGCTTTTCTGTTTGCGCTCGAGGCCTTGACCTCTGTTCAAGGAGCTCCTGCAGTAGCCGTTTGCTCGCAGTGTCTTTTAAGAACACTAAAGACATATTTGCACAGGATTAGTTTTACCCTTGGACCAGTGCGTCTGTGCTTTTAGTGGCACATTTGCAGGTCATTGTTGATGTACGTAAGCTGGCTTTGGCGTTTGTTGAGTTGGCGTTGTGTTGTGTGTCTGTTAAATCAATTTGGCCGACACCTTTTGAGCCAAGTAACCTTTTTTTTAATCTATAATATTGTTTACACCATAATTAGTTTTTTGTTTTTATGTTTGCGTGTGCATTGTTTGTTTCTTTTTTTCATTATTTTGAAGATGGCCAAAATAAACTATACTAAACATCTCTGATTCACTCAATTTTACTGATTTTATTTCCGATTATTGAAATACTGTGTGTTTTATTTTCTTTTGGCACTTCCTGCTTTTGATCTGAAAGTCTGGACAACCACAAAGAAAGGCGGAGAATCAACTGGAATCACAAAGATGACTCCAGTGTTACGACTTTACAAATGACAGACATGGCAGATTCGCACAGGATTAAAATCACAGACGAACAATTTTTACACAGACAGCCTATTGCTCAACATTGACTTAATGAAAAGGTGTTTTTTCTTGATGCTTTTTGGGCAAATTCTTACATTTTGCACCTTTGATCATTCATTAAAATGTGTTGCACTGACCATATTCCTGGTTAAGTCCCCACAGTTTGATCTTGTTGGCTTCGTGCTGAGCCTTCTTCTTGAGTCTGCAGGCTCTGAGGAAAGAAAGAGAAGAAAAAACAGTGTCATTTTATGAAAAGAATGATGCGTCTACTCTCCGCATGAGCCCGTTACTGTTGCCTCTGCTCACACTGAGAGCACCGTACATTTACAAACTGTGAAGAAGTTTCCACAGCATTTGACACATTGACTCTGAATTGATACGGACAGTTTGATTTTCAGAGTCTTCGAGGTCAGAAAGAAAAGGCAACGGGGAATGAATCTATCGATGCGAGTGAAATATTAATGCGTCTCTGGTGAACTATTCTCTGCAGCGAGGAGCCAAATTCTCCACTTCCCTCAAAGCTGTGAGTCAGCTGAATAAAAATGAATAATACTCGTCGGGTCAAAAGGGCCGAACGAATAGGACTCTGCAGTTCTTTCATCTTTAAACGTTTTTTTATATATATTTTTTAACACAACCATGGCTCTCTTTGGCTGCCATTCAAAAACAGATTCATTTACATATTATTACATTTGAGGTCTCAATTTTCTATTCATTTTATTTTTATGGAGTCAATCTGATAGAAAGTATGACAGACCACATTCCTGAGGTAAAATGTCTTTTAAAAACAGAATAATTATATTAAAAACAGACTCACATTTCTTTTATTTCTGAGCCAGTCCCCCACAATGCACCACACTTTATTAGCCATCATTACAAGCTATAAACTAATATGCCACTGATGTGCTCCTTGCCTGGTCTCTTGCCTGGTCCCTCGTTATAAAAGAGTCTGTCTGACTTTGGTATGTCCACGCACTTGTACATCTGAAAGACCATTCAGACCGGCTGTGTTTGGTCCAGACTTTGTGAAAGCTCCAGTGGACCATGGTCCGGACCAAACTGAACCAAGGTCTGGTTTGTTTATGAACAAGCGCTTGATAGTTTGGACTTCCCGACCAAAGTCACGGTCGATTAAAAAGATGAAGACGACAGAAAGGAGGAAGTAAAGAGGAAAACAGATATAGATCGGGTTTAAAAACACTAAAAATACATTATTTTACATTCGTATGAATCTATATTTATCACTACGCTACGACAGAAACTTGAAAATGAGTGTGAGCGCGTACGGACTTCCACTATTTTGAAGTTAGCACTGTTTTGTTCCAACCTAGCAAACCTTTCCAACTGTTAAGGGTTAAATATCCAACTGCTTGTGAACAATGAATTCAACAGTTTAGGCACAAATTATTTAACAACTCTTTTAATTCTGCCTGAAACCCACAGGACCCTGACATCAGCCGTTTGATTTATGCTGTACTTCGATTCATTTGTTGTTGCTGTTTTGTCTCTGAGGCATGAAGAGTAGTCTTCACACATGAAAGGTGTTTCATATATAAACTAAAACGTGTGGTTAACAGTGTGGCAACAGTAATAGTGGTTAGCACACTTTTATGTCAGTGAAAATAAATAGTATGCACTGTATAGCCACCAGCAGCAGAGCTATAAGTACAATACACAAACTGATAAAACAATGACTTTTCCTGCTGTCTTGATCAGGTTTGAAAGGTAGGCACCAGTTTTTAACCTAGATGTTTCTTCTGCCTTTTTCATCACGAGTAACAAAAAATAATAATCATGTGGTCATCAGGAACTGGGACCACATCAAGCTTCTTCCTGACCTTGTTCCAATTATGGTAATCACTTCTTTCTCTTTAAACTCGGTCTGCTCATTTCTGTGCTCGTCTCATTTTACTTGGCTGCAGTTTGTATTTATTAGTCCAATAGTCTTCTACGGTTTATGGACCACGCAACATTCTGCAGAGCCCTGGGAAGAAGAATATTGGGATTTATCCAGTGTACGGCTGTACGCCCTGTGCGTACCTCGAGAGATGGCTTTTTGTGTGTGTGCATATAAAAAAATAAAAAAGTTAAATTGGTGTATATTTTTGGGGCAGGTGTACGTGTTAAACAAAATGTAATTTGCCAGTTTGTTTGTTTGGTGCTTTTCCTACAAATGAAAAACAACATTACAGATCAAAATGAGTAAAAGGCCTTTAAAACAGTTAAATTTAGTTTAGTTCACTGAACCTGGGAAACTCTGGTCTCCCTCCTGGGATTATTCGGACCTAGCCTAGCTGCTCAGCCTCCTCCTGTGGAGCTACAGTCCCACAGTAACCCTCTGTTGGTCCCACAGGTAGGCCACCTATTCCGCCCGGTTACAATAACTAACGTGTCAGATGTTGGCAAAATGAAAGCAGATGAGCATCAGCGGCAAAGTCCAACCTGTGATTTAACAAGTTAAGTAATTCTAGAGCATTAGTGACGCTGTTCAAAACAAACGGGAACATGCCGTGTTTACAAAAATGTGGGTGTTGGCGACAAAGATATTATTTTCATTCATTGATCACCTTGACTCTGCAGTGGGACACAGAGTGGGCCTGGCACTCTCACGACAGAAAGTATCTGGAAAAATAAATAAACTGAGTACAGGGCGCAGTGACATCACTCAGGTTTTAAAAACGACACTGTGGAGTTCTTCCCCAACATAAGCTACACTGTTTGCTAAAAGTTTTTCTAACTGTGCCAGTGTCCACGGCCTCAGCAGAGCGGACTTTCAGCTTAAAGTGTGACAATAATAACAAAAAAACAGGACTGAGACAAAACTTAACCCTCTTTACCCAAGACTAAACCCAGGAACTATACCAAGTGTGAACTCACAGTTAAATCGGACTAAAACAGGACTAACCCTGCCCTGCGTCTTGTCAAAAGCGTTTCTTTTCACTGGAAGCATCTCTGGAGCTACACTGCAGATTTCTAAGCATTTCCATATCAGAGACCAAATTAATTCTTTGCATAAAAATGAAAAACCTAAAAACACATTTTTATTAAACCTTTGTACTGCCTTGACTGAATGTTTGTCATCATAAGACACTCCCAGAGCGACTAGCCTATATAACCTCCCCTCCCCCTCCTCCCCCCTCCCCCGCTCTCACATGAACTAAGCCTGACCCCGCTGTGCCTCCACTTCCTGCCATTCAGCATCTCATCCGCTCTACTCTCTTCCTTTTTACATATTGCTCCATCTTCCGTTCATTTATTCCGTCAGAGCTCAGGTTCAAGGTAAATTCACTCGAAATTCTCGTTGTGGTTTTTTAAAGATACGTGTGCCATCCTCAGGGACTTCCTCTGAACGTCTTGTAGATGTGAATGTGAAAGGTTGTCAGTCAGTTTGTTTACTGTGCTCATAGCTTCATTTCTGTCTCTGACTTACTGGAGAAATCTGAACTAATGATGCTGCATTCATGTGGTGTTTGTATTTAACAGCATTCAGTCTTTAAATGAAAAGAGGAAAAAAATAAATACGGTTAATATGCCAGCAGCAGCGTACATTTCCTGCTTCTTTTATTTAAAATTAAAAAAATTAAAAACTGGACCAATTTACCCCCCCCCCCCAAAAAAAAAAACTAATACATGACATTAAACTATATTTTTGTGCCCTGAAACTTTTAGCTTTAGAATTTATTATCAGACTGTCTCGTTAAACACCGTGCGTTTTGTTTAATGTCCGTTTCTCGCCATTTTTTTTTTTTTTTTTTTTTTTTTTTGTTTTGCTGTAAAATAAGACATATTTTGCAACAGAACAACCCATTTCCTGGTTTATTTCTTGACATCAGTTTTGACCAATGGGAGCGCTCCTTTTTTCCTGAAGCGAGCTGTGATTGGACAAACTCCCGCTGTGGCCTGATCATTCTCATCTTAGAAAATCCTTCTTAATAAAACCTAGATGAGGTCTTAAGGTCTGCTTTCATTTTTTAACAAGCTGTAGATGATTAAACTGTCAAACTAAAAAGATTATAGATTTTTGTCACGTTTAAACTTGACTTGTTTGCAGTGTTTAAATGCTAAAAAAAGTGGCTAATTTGCAGTAATCATGAAAAAATCTTATTGTAAAATGTTTTCTTAATGCAACAACGATTGATAATGATATTTTATTTAGAGTTTATATTTTTATTTACTTTGTTAATATCCACTTAATCAATGTATCTAGCCTTAAAAGCAAATTAAAATAGTCTGTAAACACATGTATAATTAGATTTTATTTATATTTATTTATAAACTTACAAATAGACAAACATTAGCCTACATTTTAAATAAATATTGGGACAGTTGGAACTGGCTTTTGGGACGGTCCTGGGACGGTGATGAAAAAAGGTAATCTGGAGTCTGGATTTGTGAAATAATAAAAAGGCACTTGTTCACTTCTAATTTGTCTCAACTCATTTCATAAAAGAAAATCATGACAAAACTGAATCGTGAGTTGAGTGAATCGTTACATCAATAGCAACAACAAAGACACTGAGACAGAAAAGGCTCAGGCCGAAACAGAAGCTTAATAACGCCAGCCTATTTACAACAACTTTAAGTTACACCGCAAATGAGAAAAACAAAAAAAGAAAACTAAATCAAATCATTTACAGTTGTAATTAATTTTTTTTCATGAATCCAAATTAACTGTATACTTTTGCCTTTATTGCTCTCCATCCTTTTCCCAAAGAAACCATTAAAACACACTGCATCAAAAAGCCTGACAAGCATGGCATAAATAAGTATATTTTTAGATAAACAAACCCCCAACAACATCCACTGAGTCTGAGAAATGGGGCCAAAACCCTTGACCTCAACTTAATCTTTCTTTTTTCAAAATGAACCAAACTCAAAGCCATGTTTTGAGATGAAGCAAAAAGAAAAATGTTCCCGACGAGTGTCTCCATGAACTTTTGGGAGTAAATAAAGCTTGTGTTACGTCAGAGGTTGGAGGTTTACTGCTGGAGTAAACAGAACATGGAGAGCTGCTGCAAATGATTACATGATACAACACTGTACAGCTCCGAGACAGATCTTTCAAAGTAAAAATAAATAAATAAAAAAGCAGCCTGCTCCAAATGTTAACATGGCTCACTCTGTTCTGTTTGATCAAAGACAGTAAAGAACAACCGCTCTGCTGTTACCTGCTCGAGAGTCTTTAATATCATGATATACACAGAGAATAGATAAACACGGGCTCAAGCCAATTCTTAAAAACACAACTAACCTCGGACTAAGCCTAGGACTTTAGGACAGAATAACCCAAGCACTAAAACCATGTCTAAAACTACACTTAAGTCTGAACCAGGTGAACCGACCCTGGAAATGTCTCGTTTATCTTGAACTCGCGGTGAGTTCATGAAGCGAACAAAACCAATAAAAGGTCATCACCAGGAAATGTGGAGCAGGTTTAAGGTCAGAAAACAAAAACTCATGACTTTAATGGGCCGCCAAAACACACAGTTATCACAGCTTATCAAGACTGACTGGTGTTGGTTCAGCTGCAGGAATCCTTTACTTTCATGGAATACCCCCAAAGTCTAAGATTAGGAATAAAAAACTTATTGCCTCCTCTTTTTTGTCCTTATAACCTCCACTAAGGCCCACTGTGTTATTTATTACCTTAATAACTTCACAAGTCAGTCTGAACATTAAGTTATTTCAGGAGAAATACAATCTTTTGAAATGTTTTTGCTCTTTGGGAGGAAACCTGTTACAAAAGACCCGAGACACAATTTAAAGACCAATAGATGACCATTCTTTAAAAAAAGATTAAAACCTCATCAAGAAAATACAATTAGTTTATAAATAAAACATGTTTTTCTAAAGTAAGTATAAAAAGCAGCGGTACCTGGAGGCCAGTTTGTTTTTCTCTTTGCGGGACCGGGCCCGTGCCACAGCGGGCAGCTCGTTCACGGGGCCCATCCCGTCGATGGCGGCGTTCAGCTTCTGCAGCTGCTCCCCGATGTTGTGCAGCTTCTGTGGGTTTGGCGTCAGGTCACTGGCATCTGTCTTACGAGCTTTACGGCGCCCCTTTTTCCCTGGAACCGAAATGATACCGTGACAAATATGTAAGAGTCTGTAATGTTGGGCAGTAGCTTCATAAAGGTTCGTCTAGTGTGCTTTTGGAAAATGTCTCTTTTTTTATTTATTCAGGACTTGTAAGGTTGTATAACAATGGGACAGCAGAGAGTCAAAAGACACAGAGGCCTTTATTGTCATCAAAAATCCAAAATAAGAACAAACAGAAGAACGCTAAATGTCATACTTTTATCAGCCACAGCTGTTTCTGGTTGTATTGTCTACATTGCATTAAACTTAAATTATGGCATTAAAGTGAGTCCTTTGTGTTTAGGAAATAGTCCAGCTCTTTTAACTATGATTTAATGCAGCAGTATAGGGTTTTATTAAATGCATGTAGATAAAAAAATAAAAAATAACATAAGGCCATAAATTCCTTTCAAATTTGGTTGTGTCTAAAGGCTGGTGCGTAGTAAGAACTGGCCGGTCTGAAGCAGAAGTCACACAAAAAGGCTGTATTACATTTTTTCTGTTTTTGCCCCTTTGTTTGTGATTTGTCTCATTTGTTTGCACTCTGCTGTCCAATCTTTGCTCAAATGTCCCACTGCTCACTTTTGCAACATACTGTAAAATGAATACAGTAAAGTACAGTGCTTTAAAACAAATATTTATCATGACTCTGCTGAAGCCATAACTATGTCTTATGGCATTAAATATTGATTCATTCATTTCATTCATTCATTTGGGTATTACTGTACTTTTAGTTTTGTGTTTTTTTTTAGTTTTTTTTTTTAAAGGGCTTAAATGGAGACAAAAGAGTTACTATTATTATATTTTTATCAGGCTATTCAAGGTTTTAATCAAGGATACATGTCTCCTGTCCTGCCGTTATTGAAACAAAAACCTTGCAAATGTTTTTTTTTGAACAATGCTATATGTGGTTCAGTGTCAAAGCTTAAGGACAAAATACAAGGATAAAATGATCGAGTCACTTCTTGTACAAAAGACTTGTGCTGCATTTTGTTGTCCTGCAGCTACAGTAACTCGTAATGAAAGTCAGATTTTGACACCAAACTGAATGTAGGGCACCAGTCTAAAGGGCTTGATGTATGTCGCTTTGGGGAAAAGAAATGGGCCGCAGAGATGTGCAGTGAACGGCGTGTAATGACTCTTGCTCTCATTTCGAGGGCTCTCTGAGTAAATTAGACGGAAATGAATGCTCAAATAAAACCCCGATTGAGGGGATACCCTGACATTAACAGTTAAAAGCACTAGATCTGAGAAGAAGGGGGAATATCTTATAAATGATTTCAACAATGGCACAAGGGTCAGTTTAAGAGGAATATGAACGGTTTAAGGTTTTGTTTTTCCTCACCCTCTCTGCGGTACAGTGTGCTGGGCAGAGTGCTCGAGCTCCACGATAAAGACCAGTGGACGTCTCCTGCCAGCTTCTTCTTCGTGGCGGCGTCTCGTGAGCGTCTGTATTCCCAAAAACAGCGGCGCTTCGATGGACGCTCGCCGGCTTGTCTCACCGGTTCTGCTTCCACCTCTGGAGAAGAGAAAACACGTGCACGATTTACAGAAAACCCCACACAAATACAAAGACGACAATCTAATTCCACAGTCTAATTTGGCTTAATGTAGTTTATGATGACGTCAAATGCTTTTTAAATGCCACAAGGAACAAATATACAGATCTGCGATTGACGTCAGAGGCTTTTGATGAAATATTTCTGAAATAAAAAGGATACAGTTGTCTTTCTTGACCCTGAAAAGTCTCACTTCAGTCTCACTTAGTTACATCGAAGAACAATGGGCCTCTACAAGGTCACCTAGACAAGACACCACCTCTAGCTGCCAAAACTAATGTCACTGAGATCCATTTTCAACAAGTGAATAAATAGTAAAAGAAGAAAAAAAACGAAGTATAAATGTGTTTCTTCATTCCCCAGGACGAGAACACTTGAAAATTACAACATATAAATCTACAAAACAAACCCAAAAATACAAAAAAGTGACTTATAAATGAGCTGAAGAACGAAGATTAAAACAGCCCAGAGGGAAAAGATACATTATCAGTCATTACAGAAAAGCTGCCCTGGTGATAAATCCTCTAATTCTGGTGTGACAGACTGAACTCGTTAACAATTCGACAGAAAAACAGCCCAAACGAGTGTTGTTCTTGTTGTGAAACTTCATTAACGCAGAATGAAAGCACTTAAGTTTCAACACCCCAGATGGAAAGAGTGCACAGAAAAGTTTGGAGGTGTCACCGACAAGTGCAGTTCAGCCTTAAAGTTTGAAAAAAAAAACTTGTCACGCTCCGGGACGACACAAATGTATGTTCGATATAAAAGAAATGCATAATCAAAAGTCTAACGCGTGTTTTGTTGGATGGGTTTAGTGTCATGAACGAGAAGTGTCAAAATAAAACCTGAGGCAGAAGATAACAGTGGGAGATGAGAAAAGTAGACGAATACAGAAAAACCTAATTTTATCAGATGTTGGCAAGAACAAAACTGAGACAGGTCCTGGATAAATGTGGATTTCCTTAAACCAAGAAGAACGGTTGATGCACATTCTTTACTGGAGCCTCTTCCAGTTTTTCACAATGCTGACAGAATTATAATAAATATAATATAAACAGAAAGCCTTTACAAAAGGTAGATACCTGGAGGTGAGGTCATTTATCAGATTAATGCAATATTATCTTACTTTTACTTTCTTTTCTGTAAAAATCACCCAAAACTCAAACTGTGGTGCGTCCACATGAAAAAGTCCTGGTTTAGACCCGGTTTAGACCCAGTTTAGACCCGGTTAAGTCCCGGTTAAGTCCCGGTTTGACCTGGTATAGACCCGTTTTAAACCCGGTTAAGTCCCGGTTTAGTCCCGGTTTGACCTGGTTTAGACCCGTTTTAAACCCGGTTAAGTCCCGGTTAAGTCCCAGTTTGACCCGGTTTAGACCTGGTTTAGACCCGGTTAAGTCCCGGTTTGACCTGGTTTAGACCCAGTTTAGACCCGGTTAAGTCCCGGTTTGACCCGGTTTAGACCTGGTATAATCTTTGACGAGTGAAAGTTAGTCCAGAGCCTTATATTTTGTTTTTCCTATAAAAGAGCGTTCAAATATCACAGCTGATATCATTATTATATAATATTTAAAATACTTAAAAAGTAAACTATAGAAACCCTCTTCAAAACAAAGTGAACTTCTGCTTTATTCTGTGGAGTTCCTGTCTCTGACCTCGTCTCATAGCTTCTGTTTATATACATTTCCTCTGTTATCTCCTTCTCCTGCGACTCTCAGAGGAAACATGGATTCCAACGTTTGTTTACGCTTCGACTGAACATTTATATACTCTAGGTCGTCAAAAATTAGGCATGGCTCCTTTGTGCAGATATTTATTACAAAAACTGTCGTACTAAAGCATTTGATGTTCCCAAATCTCTTCTTGAGTAAAACAGGAATCCCAAATTGCAAAAAAAAAAAAAAAAAAAATGCTGTGTGTTCAATTAGGAAAGTCAAAATCAGAGAAGATAGAACAGAGACAGGAGAAACTCACAGACGTCACATGAGATTAGACCGGCGCGTGCAAACTAGTGCATAATAGCATAATAAATAATGCAAAGCTCCACCAGCAGAAAACAACAGAAAGAACAGCATCAAATGGGGTTACATCACAGTCAAAGTTAAAAAGAGGAGCTTCTATCCTCAGCGTCACACAGCGGCTTATGACTTATGTAACACCTCGTTTTGTCTGGGCCACTTTTCAGACAGCGCCATTGTCTGCTCCTTTAACACCTTTACAGTGCGAACATCTACCAAGACCATAAATGTAATGCTCATTTTAACACATTTTCCACAACACAAAGGCTGTGTGTGTGACAGCTGTAAGAGTTCAAGCCTAACGCACACTGCCACAACAAACCGAAGGGACATTGTTTTCTTGAGGAGCTGAAATATGACTCTGACAAGTCTTTTGACGACGAGCCAGAAACCTCTCAGTTACCTCGCACCGAAGAGCCTCGCATTTGTTTATTTGACAAAGACACGGCGCATTGGAAGAGATGATGATCTGGAGAGAAGGCAGTTTATGTATACAGTATATCCGGACAAACAAGGCCTTTACATTAAAGACCAGTCGATCCTGTAATGTCAGAGAGTGTTTGTGATGAAACAAACACAAAGTCATTTTAAACCTTTTTTTTTGGCCAGACACTCCCAAGGCTTGAATACATTCATTTAATTCACAAAGGAATAGGTCTTTTTTTCCTTATGTAACTGTTTTTTTATATATAAAATATTTTCACTAAAGAGAAACATCATGTAACTTAATTATTAAACCCTTTTTTTTAAACAGGAAGTGCACCTGGTTTAACAGAAATTCAATGATGTGACTGAATTTTAGGGCAAACAAAACTTACAAATTAACATTACTAGGATGTTTATGAGAAATCTGAGTCTGGCCACAGCATTTGTCTGTTTTAGTCTTTTAGTGGACAGTCTGAAAAAAGAGTTGCTTTAAGAGTACACATGAACCAGAGCACAGATAAGAAATACATATGGGTCTGTACAATCAAAGCTCACACAAAAAAAATACACAATGCTTTTAAAAATCAGCTAAATCCCGTTGTTTTTGGGATGGTTCTATTATCTTTGAAGCACTCACACTTCCCAAACCCCTCCCTGTAGACCGATGTGAGCACATGAGGACACTGCGGCCCTCTCTGAACTGTTTCATAACTCCAGCCTCTGAGGCGGTGTGCTATCCGGGAATTACACCCGCAACTGCTGTGCTTTATAATGTGAGCTCATCCGGCTGAGTCCAGGAGGGCGCTCTGAGGTCACGTCTGGGCCTGAGACAGACTCGAGTGTGGGCAGACGCCTCCGGGCAGTGAGCGGTGGACTTAGAAGAACAGTGATGTCTTCTCTGTGAAGACGAGGGCTATTCTCAGACTATAATTTATACTGCTTTTGAGGTCTATTACAATTAGTTTTTTAATCTTGTAGTTTATATCTATTTTAGATTTCTCCCAAATCTTTCTAATGTGTGTCTTTGTGTCTTTAAACCAGAGCCGGGCCATATTAGAGACACCTGTGTTTTTATAGGTTTTGACTATTACTATTTAAAAATAGTGTTAATGTCACTCTGCTTTGTAGTGTTTCACCCAAGACCACGTTAACCAAGACCGAGTCATGGCTAGACCGAGACAAAGACCAAGAAGGAGACAGAGAAGGAGACCGAGACAAAGACCGAGACAAAGACCGAGACAGAGGCCAAGACAAAGAAGGAGACAGAGAAGGAGACCGAGACAAAGACCGAGACAGAGGCCGAGACAAAGACCGAGAAGGAGACCGAGACAAAGACCGAGACAAAGACCAAGACAGAGGCCAAGACAAACACCAAGAAGGACACCGAGACAAAGACAAAGGCAGAGAAAAAGATTGAGACAAAGATCGAAAAGGAGACAGAGACAAAGGCCGAGACAGAGGCGGAGACAAGACCGAGACAAAGACCAAGATAACTGTACAAAAATTCAAAACACTACAAGACCAGTTTCAGACCAAGTCCCCTACAATACCCGTCCTCGTCCAGGCCCTGTCAGCTCTGATTGGAAATTTGCCTGGGCTCCCAAGAGATGTGAAAATCCAACCTAATTGTTTAATCGAGTGGCATTTCCCAAATGAAAAAATGAACAGATGGTTGTTTCTGTCGTCTTACCCAAGAAAAGTCGTGATTACAAAAATACAGCAACGATCATTACAAAGGTTTTAACAAGATTATTGTGACCGACACTGACTTCCTCTTTTATGTTTTCATGAGGCAGCAGGAGTAGAAACTGACATTTTTGAGCCGAGTCTGAGAAGTGTGCTGCTTGGCTGAGAACTAGAGAGAGATGAATACTCCTCTGGCTCTTCTCTTTAGGTGATCAGTCATGATTTGATTGGGTTAATGTTATAAACTCAGTTGTATTTCAGACATTAATCTACAGCATTTCCCCTCATCAGCAAAGACTGCTCACACAACACCACATAATCGCTCTCGAGAGCCAAACCTAGAGCCGAGGGGGTAAATCTCCTGCCTTATAAACCTATTGTGTTACGTAACTACCTCACAATGTAACAGGAAGAGCCATTACAGGAGCCTGAAGAACTCTTCATGTTTCTTTTTTAAATGAGAACTGAACTCACCACATTCAGTTTCAGACGAGCTCGAGAGTTCAGCTTCAGCCACCGTCTCGTCTGCTCCTTCATCTTCCTCCTCCTCCTCCTCCTCCTCGTCCTGTTTGTCCTCTTCCTCCTCCGTCTCCGTCTTCTCCGGGTGTTCCTCTGTGTCGGTCGCACCCTGCGTGGTCTCCTCTGGGATCACCTCCTCCGAAATGGAGCAGTGCACATTTCCTGTCCCGAGATCCGCCCCTCCTCCTTGGCTCAGGGAGTAATTGTGCTCCAAAGTCAAACCCGGCTCGTCGTCCTGCGTCACCTGATAGACCTCCACCGAGTGCATGCACTGCTCCTGTCCCGCACCCGCCACATTTAACCCCCCCTCTGTCGCCGTGACAGTGATGGTCCGTTCCTTGTCTCGAGCTGCTGCAGCGTTGTTCTGGACGTCCCGAGACACCGCAGGAGTTGGGTTTGTGAGGGATTTGCTGGCTGTCCTCTTCCTCTGCTCCTCTTCGTCTTGTTCCTCTAGACTTCTGCCCCAACGACTGATCAGAACGGCCTCCTCAGAGAAAACCTGGAAACACCATATTATTAATAACAGGAAGTGGTCTAATCACTTTATCTGTATTTAAACATCATATTCTAACTGTATGCATTTTTTAAGACAGAGCTATGTTCAGCTTAAACAACAAATGAGTAAAAGTATCACACATTGTGGGTCAAAAGAAAATAATAAAATATCTTGCTTGAATACAAATCAAGCCACTGCAGAAAGGCCTTTTGGTTAAAAACAAATAAAAATGATTAATTTTCTTTCCTCGACTCACATCCCTGTGGCCATATTGGATTGAGGATAAATGAAAAAGGACATAACAATTACTCAGAGTTTCAAGTTTTTTTTGAATAGAGCACAATTTCTATCAAAGTCATCTCGGGGGAAAGCAAAACTATTTTTTTTTGTGTGTACTTAGTGACGGAGGAGAGAAATACTTCCTTCACCAACAAAGACTTCACGTGAACTTCACAGTTTAGTAATGTTTTCATAAGTGGGTTTATTTTATTTTTTTTAATGGAAGTGAGATGGAAATAAGTTTCGATGTAGTAAAGGCCAAACTCATGCCCTCCACTATTTCCAGTTTGAAAGACCAATATCTGGGAACAAGGTCATGCACTCAATTTCAGAAACGCTGTGGTCCAAAAAAACTCAACATGCCAGAGCAATAAAAGGGATGACAGAAACATTTTCTGTCTAAATATCTGTGTGGATTTAAAATGATTATGGAGCAAAAAGGGATAAGGATGGATGGTAGTAACCAACACATAAGGTCTAATTTAAAAATAGGACAATTGTCACGAGGTTAAAGCCTCAAACTCATCTGAATTTAGAGGAAAAAAGGCAATTTCCTAAGCCTCATCCAAAAATGATCCCTTCGATAGTTAATTAACACATAAACATATATATTGTTAAACAGTCTGTACCTGATGTTTTTACTTCAAGTTGGGAAAAAAGGGTTTCAACCCCAAATTGTTTATTGTAAAAGCATTAATTTGTAAATAATAATAATATAAATAAAATTTAAAAAACAACCTTTATGATGCTTTATTCTGTTTATTATAGAGGATTTTAACAGATCTCATAATTACATGTTTTAAAAAGGAGCACTCCCATTGGTCAACATCGGGCTTGTGAGGTGAGGTTACAGGAAGTTAAATAATAGCTGCCGATAAAGTGTATTTTTAGCTGAATGTTTTTTAACTCAGAGAAACAACTCCAAAAAGAAAAGCATCAACAGAGAAAAAGAGAAGCAATGTATAAGTACACGAATAAAACAATTACGTATTGTTTAATGTGAATGAAATAACTGCCATCCTCACTGCTAAGCTAATGCTCAGCTAACGCTAAACTCTAAACTTCAGTGTGGTGTGATGTATTAGTATTTTGTGGAGGAAACATTGGTCTAGTTGAATTTTTTTAACAAAAGAGAAGCAGAAGAGGCCTCTAGGCTGCTTTTGGATGAGAGTGGAGTCTGAGACAGGAATAAAATTCCACAGGTAGAAACAGTCCTCACCTCCGAGCAGGTGAGCAGCTCCCCGCCGAACCCCAGCCCCAGTTTAGTGAAGTGCGTCATCTCGTCCAGCGCCGAAACGTCCCAACGCTCGGGGTGAAGGTCCTCGCCAAAGCCACCGTCGTCCACCAGGTCGCTTAACAACTCAAAAGGCCGTTTCCGCGGTGACGCCGGGGAGCCGAGCATGAGGAGTATGGTCTGAAAGGTGACACGGAGACAGAAATATAGCTAATAGTTTTGTAAAACGCACACGAGCCGCTCTATTTTTTGTGTCCTACTATGTCATTTAAAAAATCCACAACAGCACACAACCAACGTTAAAAGCTTTTATGTACTATTTCTTCAGACTTCAGACGGTCTTGTAGTGCATTTTCTGACTTTATACCACAGACCACACTGGTGACAGAGAATAAACAAAACCACAATTGTGTGTGTTTTGTCTCATGCATCTTTCCAGTTAACAATGCCAGGTCTATCAGCAACTTCTTTGGCCCCGTCGCACCATCCATGAGTAATTCTTACACAGGTTAAATCATTCAATGTCAAGTGCATTTTGTGGATTTCTTTACAATTTTGTAGCAAATTCACAGACATTTATAGCAAAGAATATCTGTCTAAGAGTAATAAAATGCCTTTGGTGACCACTGAATGCATTTAAACTTCCACTAAAGTTTATGAATTAAAACGTATAAACCAATAGCACAAACAAAAACTAATACGGCTGATAATGCTCAAGCAAGTAAAAAAAGAACCCAAACTACACCAAATTAGGACTTTAATAGGAACAAAACAACATTAATGTCAATTTAATGTAGTCATTTTCTGTGACATATCTGTTTATTATGGTTCTGCGTTTCTTACCTGGTCATACTCCGTCCTGCCTCCTTGTGGCGACATGGCCAGAGGATAGGGGCTCAGCAGGCCCCTGTGTCCCCCGTAAGCCTCGCCAAACGCAGGCTCCATCCCATTCATACCCGGCTGTGGACGAGAAAAAAACAAGGCCACTGTGATACTTAATCAGACACACCTTATTGTTAAATTAGTCTATGCTTTGTTTTTCGGCTCATGTAGCTCTCCAGTTTTTTTGTTCCAAGCTTAATGTAAAGTCTAGAGAAAAAAAGCTGAGGCTGACTGACATGACGCAATAGAGTTCCTGGAGATGACGTCACACAACCTAAATTTAGGCCGCGGGCAGGAAAGCACTGCATCTGTTTATTCAACTACATTAGTAAAAACCGAACTGTAGAAAAGCATTTCCAAGACAGTTCACAGTACACTTGTGTAATATTTTGTCTCACTTACACATATTTGTTTGTGAAACATTTAAACAGAAGAAATACCGCCGATGTTAGCTTTTATTTAGCGACCAGCGTAATAAAGAGCAGACTGGCAACTAGAGAGCTGTAAATCAGACTACATTTCACAGTCTGTAAATAATATGCACGCCAAACAATGTTTTTAAATAGCAAAGAAAAGTGAAGAAAAAACAGTGCTTGGTAAAATCGAAACCAAAGGAGCATAAATAAATACAGCAAATATACAAGGCTAAACGTGAAGCTAATGAGGCTAATGTCTTAGTGACGTAGATAATTGTTGTTGCAGCTGACAATAGAATTAGCTCCAGAAAGGTAAAAATCTGATTATTTTTATCATGTTGCTCAAGAGGATATCTAGACTAGGGTCAATATATGTACCATTTTAGCCGGGACAGTCCCATTTATAAGCCCCTGTCCTGTTTTTTTTTTTTTCATAAACTCAAAGCAGCGCCTTTTGTTTGTAACTCATTTGTCAGTAGACTTTGTGTCAATCACAGAGTTGCCATGGTTACGGCAATATTAACCAATTAGAAAGGATCAACAGTGTTCCACATGTGTCTGTAACTCAACACTGATTGGTCCATTTACGTGCTTAAGCGTGAGGCTAGTGCTAAGTGTCCTTTTTCCAGCTTTCACTGTTTCAGTATTTCATCAGTAAAAACAAAGATTTATTAATTCCGGAAAAATACAACTGTTTGATTTTTAAGCAGTTTAAAAAAGTAACTCGATCCAATCAGCTCGTTTTTTTTGTGTGTGATTACTGGTGGTTTGTTGATTTTAAGCAGAATTTTCCATTAAGGAATTTGTGAAATTTGCGAAATTAAAGTGTCCCAGTTTTGAGGTTTGAAAACGTTCACCCTAATCTAGACAAACCAGGAAAGACTGATATACACAGTATGTGCTGACGAGCGGTGTAGTTTCATACCTGAGGCATTGCCTGGGGCAGGAAGGTGTCAGGTCTCGGTCACAGCGTCACTTCCACGACTTCCACTGATCGCATCCAAACACCAGTGAGGGAAAAATGAGAAATCAAATGCATCACAGTAGGATTTAAACACACAATGGTTTCCTACAAAATCCCAGACTCCTTTAAGAAATAAAATATAAAAAGTTATGACGGTGCTGTTATGTGACACTAGGGGAACTTTGACCCCTGCACTATTTGGTCTGGACATTTTGGACTTTCCCTTTTGGTAAGAAAACCAAAATATCAGCGGGTCAAGGTTTGGCTCAAACAGCTGCTCTCTGGTCTGTATTATGAGAGAGTGTTAGGCTTTTGGACCAAATGCAAGAAGTGACCAGCAAACGGAAGGGAACTGGGATATTTGTCACGTTTTAATGTTTTTGTTATGTTTTCTGTGGCTCTATTTTTTATCACTGCTCTGCGGCAGATGCCTCCAGTGCAGCCGATCGTTTCCTAAAAAGCGTTAGCAATGATTTAAAAGCGTGCATTGGAAGTTACCTGATGATGCGAGCTGAAAAAGACTGAAGATGTCGATGCCTTGTCACATGACTCAGTCCTGCTCTGCACCCATCACATTTCTTTAGCCTAAAAAGTGAGAAAAGGAGGAAGAAAAAACCGGAAGTGAGCTCTGGTTTACACTAGACAAAGTTAACAGGTTGTAAAAAAAAAAAAAAAAAGAAAAAAAAGAAAGAGTGCACACAGAAAACTGACACTGGTGGAAATAACTAATGTAAGCAACATGGTACATTCAGTTCTAGCGCTTTTCTGGGTACTACCGGGATCATTAACTTCAAACACGGTGTACACACAAAGTATTTTGATCATTATCACAAGAACAAAACAGCAATACTTAAAAATAATCCTCCTTTGGGTGTTTTTTTCCTTCTGTTTTTACCCAAGTGACATTTCATTTTTGTCTTACTAATTAACAGATGGATATTTTTGGTTGCTTTCTAAATAAAAATGAGAAAATAAGTGTGAAATACCAAACTGAACAGTCGCATAACTGTAGCAAAACACTGTTACAAATACATCCTCTTCCATCTCAATCTGATTCTGATAATGTCAAGTCTCAAGCTTCACTATTTCCTTGAGACCGTACTACAAAAGTGATCACACATCAGCTGCAGAAAAGGCTGGTAAATGCAGTAGTTTCTGAGAATAAAAGGTCTCTTTTAAAAATGTTTAGAAAGCATTTCAAAGAAGCTGTCAGGTTGAAGTCCCGCTGTGTCCCAGGCTTGCATTTTATGTTCATAAAGTTAAACATTTGTGAAGTTAGATCCTGTGTGGCGCCTGCGTTTTCTATTAATACATCGTCATATTGAAAAATTAAAACATAAATGCACACAGCTGCTGTCAGGAAAGTAGGACATATCACATCATAAAATAAAAAGACATCAACTGCAGTAAACACTAGGGATGCAACATGGTTCACGGTTCAATATGCGTTGAAAAAATCTGGTTTGTTTATTGTGTAAAATTATTAAATTATTTTTAATTCAATAATTTAACCATTCACTCTCACATTTATTAAATAGGGACACCTTAGATTTTGTAAATAGACCAATACATGCATGTGTTTGAGCGATGGGAAGACGCTGGAGAAAACACATGTAGACTCCTCACAGAAAGACAAGAGTTGACCTGAGGATGTTCAAGTCGGCCGGGGTTTTGAACTCACGACTTTCTTGCTGTGAGGCAGAAGCACGAACCACTCTGCTTTCTTATTTATTTAATAACCTTTTAGTCTCGGTTATTTTATTTTTTTGGCCTTTAAAATACACATATAATGTAAGGTGGAAGTGCCATTGCGATGCTGATGGATGTGCAATGATGTTAATGTTGTTTCAAACAGAAAATTGTACGCGTTATATCTGTTTATTTGAAATGTTGCTGACGTAAAAAAAATATGCAGTTACGCTCAACATAATCAATGGCTGCAGCACTAATCACGACTCTATGGGCTGTCGACCGCACTCGCGTTTAAACAATATGAACGCAGTTGTTTCCTCCAGTGCTTCATGGTTTAGGCAGAACCCTTGGTAAAACCTGCCCCTCGTCAAGACTAGAGAAGACCCACTAGTTTAAAGTAATATCTAACAGCTCAGGGGCTGCCCCGTACTCGCAAAACAAAATAGTTAATACAGTTAACTATAATACAAATAATCATTAGACCATTAACCTTTAACCTCTCACCTTGAAGCACAAAAGGTTAATAAGCTTATGTTTTAACAGAGGAACCTCACACAGGAAGAGAATATACTTTAAAGTACTACTGCACACGGCACTCGATTCATGTTTACAGGCCTCAATACTTAAAATATTCAAATTAAAATAGCTTTGAAAATTAAACAGCCAATGTTTCATTAAAATCCACCCAAATGACTACACTTTAAATGTTTAAACGTTTAATTATCAAATTAAATAATTCAATAATGGCTCAGTACATTCTTCTGTACCAAACCAAAAGAGCCGCAAAATAATAAGGTATATGTAATAAAAACTAAAACAAAATGGGCTATGAAAATGCATTATGCTATTTAATCCACCTTTCTTTTCAGACATGATGATATCTAACTAACATATAACTTTATTAAAGGCTTCTCATTAAAAGGGTTTGTGAAGTGGTTCGAAGAATAACTGTGTTACAGAGTTTTTATTAAATCTATTCTGCACAAACACAAGCAGAAAAAATTACAATACTTTTGGCAATTCATATATTTCAGTTGTAATTTTCGAATAAATCTCAAAAATCAATGCTATGTTAAGGACAGAACCACCAAAGTGTATTGTCTTTATTAATTATTAAGACTTTCGTACATTGATAATTGACCAGAGGGGGTTTCATGGGTTAAAAATTACACAAGAACCATTACAAACCTATAGCAGCTAGAGTTTAGATTAACCTTGTCAGACTGCAACATAAAGGTTTCAATGATCAAGGACAGAGGTCAAGGTCATACACATAAGCCTCATACACAGCTTTATAGGATACTATAGGCTCTAGAGTGATCATGTTTCGTTCAGCGTTCACACAACAAACACCCAACTGAGAGCAACTAAAACACAACCTTTCATCACAGGAACTGCAAAAAACAATGTGTATCCTTCATGGCCGTGTCACAATTTATATTTGTCTCTAAAACAATGAAAAGGCAACTAAAGAGCAACCAATGAAGGGCCAAACGGTGGTAAATCCTTTCTGAAGCTGTGGGTTCATTTTGGTAAAAACTAAAGTTAAGCACAGACGAAGATGCATTAACCACCAAACAACACAAACAAGATAGTTTTGAGAAAATGGCAAAAAAAATGCTCTATTTTTAGGCTCCAGGAGCTTAAGGCCTTAAGCGATGGGCCACCGAATGCTGCTTAGGTCCTTATTATTTAAGTTAATAACGCCATATGAACCTCACAGGACTCTAAGATCAGCAGGTACACTTTTGATGGCACCTTTATGGTTAAATCTCCACAAAAATAAGAAAAAGGGGCTTCTTTTTTTTTTACAGCCGAATCATGACAACACACACAGTGACCTCAGCAATAATCATCTTCCTCATTTGGTGATTGACAGGTGGCCCGCCCCTTGAATCCTCAGCTGTTGGGGCTAAATGTTTTCAGAAAAAGAACCGCGACCCCACATCCAAAGCCAATGGGCCTGTGCAGTTTTTTGCTAAATGTATTCAGCCCAGAGACTTGGATTTGGTTGTAACCCAGAGACTCACAAAGTAACAGTGAACTCTACTGTATTTCTGAGATGAGAGGAAGAGGAGAAAGAGCAGGAGATTTTAATTTAAATACTTTATTTTTAGCATTAGCGATATTTGTTCAGTTTAGACTTATTTGACACATTTAGCATTAGCATTATTTGTTACTTTACAAAATCCTTCTGTTTCCAGTCTCTCTTGTAAAGAACATATTTTTTGCCTCAGTCTTTTTTTGTGATAAAATACTGCAGTATTTAGTAGAAGCTATAAAGATCATGTAGATATGATTTGTTTGATAAAGATTAGTGTTATAACATGTCTCAAATGTGATTTTAAATATAAAAAAGCGCATAGATCTCGTGTTCCCTAAAGTTGTCTCTGACCCTTCCACGAGCACCATTGGTTGTGTCAGGACCCTACACGCTTACACTCCGACACATAAGCTCTACGAATAAATTCATTTCAGACACATTCTCCAGACAGGAACTTAGAGTGACCTTGAAGTACTTTCCTAAATAACTGTCTGCTTCGCTGCACAAACTTGCTTCCTCTGAGCACTTCTCTAAAGTCATGAGGTCCTGTATAGTTTACATCCAAACTGCTGAGTGACAGTAAACAAATTAGTTAGGGCCATCCCAATCAAGAAGGGGGCAGTTAAAACTACTGAATAAGTAGGTTAATCTGAACCTGGAGCGTAAAGTAAGCAGCTCCCTGTCTGTTCATCTCTTAAAGTAACACACTATTTGATAACTATCCAGAATATACGAACGCTATAACTTCTTATCTGTTAAAGATACTCGACCCAGCAGCCACTCGTCAGTAAAAGATTTATTCTGCTAAAACAAGGGTGTCCAAAGTGGGGCCCGAGGGCAAAAATTGGCTCGCCATTGGGTTTGATTTGGCCCGCCAGGGGTCTTCCTGTTTTGATTTAAACTGCAGTGACAGTCGAGTATACAGATTGGGACGACAAGGCCTATTCCGTTGAAGAGGAGCCAATGGGTTCACATCCCAGAAATAGCCCTCACTCATGGGGCTCACATTGACTTTGAAGATTAAAGGGTCTTAAGAAAGAAAACATGGATAACTATAAGACAGTACACTTAATAAGTCCACACCTAGTCCTGTTGTGATGGACTTCTGAAAGGTCTGGGTCAAAAAGCTTAAGGTTGGGTCATACAGCTTAAGTTTGCAAGCTTCCAATTAGGAGGAATTAGAGAACAAAATGGACAAAAGGCATTTTAAGTATTTCCCTTTTTTTTTTAACATGAAAAAAAATGTTTGTGTTGTGGCCCTTGAACCATTAACGTATTGCTTTAGATAAAAAGCTTGGGCATCCCCGTGTTAAACATGCACACAAGTTATTTTCTCCCATTTTAAATCAAGAATGAAAAATACTGCTGCTTTTGTTGCTGTGGTGGAAAGAGTATCTTTTTGATGACAGTTTGTGTGAAAGTTTATACAATTAAAAATAAAAAATAAAAAATAAAACAATGCTTAACTCTGGTTTTCTTTTTTGGGAGCTTTCTGGAGGTTTATAAAAAGTCTCATAGGGACAAATGCAGAGTTTTCAGTTGTAGTAAGTAAATATGATGCTAAAAACTATGATTTAATTTTCAATTTATTTTCTTTAGTTACCCGTCTACATCTTTTCTTAATGTCTGCCTCGAGTTTTAATAAGCCTTCTACTGAGCTTTTGACTCTCACAGACACCGATATAAACTTTTACAGCTATGGAGTCTATCAAAGCTGTCATTAAAACATTTGAAGATCTGCACACAATGTTCACATTTCAAAATCGAGGACGTGGCATTCTTCGGTTTTGGTACAGGTCGGTCTGAAGTTTGGGCCGCCCAATCACATGACTCCTTCCTGCCGAGTCGTTTTTTTTTTTTGTTTGAGTAACCAAAACTCTGCTGCTTCTTCCAGACAAGGGACATGATGAAACACCGAGCAACAGCACTGCAGACACACACACGAACACACACACACTGGGGAAACAAAGCAGACCCAATACATTGTACCTAAAAAAAAAAAACGAGAAAGCAGCTTACACTGACCCAAAAACAATGCTATATAATTAACTACGCTGTGTGTAATTGACCTAGGGTGCACAAGAATGAGGAAATGAGGATTGGCTGGGCGGTTATTATGACACTGCCTTGGCACGTCGTGTGGAAAACTGCTATTTGGCACAGGGACCGAGCCAGCTACCAACAAACTGTGTACACAAGCACTTATCAGACTCATACAGCGTTGTGGAGATGATAACCAACGGCTAGATCACCGGAGCAATGCCAAGATAAAAAAAAAAACATATCATGAACGCCTCGCTGCAGTAGTGAAAGTCAGAGAGATCAGGAGTTTACCCGAGGATTAACACTAGGTACTTGCTGAGTCATATGTTTGCTTGTAGCTACAAAGCACTTTTTATGTTCTTACTCAAAGGCAAAAAAACAAAAGTGGTCCATTTCACTGCCTTTTAAAAAAAAAAAAGCAAGAGATTCTTTTTTATTGAGAATAAACTATATTTAGGTTGTTTCTGCTGTTTCCTTTATGCCACTACAACATGTCTCGGTATTTGCAAAGTAAATTTAAACAGCAAACCATGCACTGAGGCGATAGTTTGTTTATACAGCGGTTCATATAATAAAAAGAAATATCAGGTTAGCCTTCTGAGAACAGCAGCCACACACTGCAATCATTTATTATGTTGGCTTAATATAAGTCGAGTCCAAAGGTCTCAAAAACACACTCGGACAGAGTTCGCGCCGGGGGAAAAACAGGGAGAGTGCTTCATCAAAACACTGAGGGTCAGTAACCGCCAATAACATTTAAGAGCAGCCAACAGACCGGCCTTTTGTGAACACGGCTCAAGAAGCACGAAAATAGATTAAATAGCTCCAAACAGAGATTTACATCAAATTAATTTAGTCTTAATTTAGCCCTGGTTCAGTTTTTGGTTATTACTTATTTAACCCTTGCTGGTGACTGACCGGAGCCTTTCTTAAAGCCTAGACTCTGACTCTGCCAAAGATGGCCATCTGAATATCACATTATGGCATTATTCAAAATTATGTTTTTCTAATTTTGTGCAGCCTAAATATTCAGTGTCCCAAGAAATTAACAGTTATAACAAAATGGAGGCCAGTTGTAGTTAACTGAAGTATCATTTGGTGACCCTCTGTAACATCACCCGTGAATAAAAATGGATAAATGTTTGTCTGAATTTCTGTATTGACTGTTTCGGGAGATTAGAAGCATTCTAGAAAAGCAAAGGATGTAAAAAAACACAAGCTACTCTCTTGGCCTTTCTTTAGACGTATTGTAACGTAACAGATGTGTGAAGGAATATTTTGGAAAAACATACGCTACAATACATAATTTCTTAAGCTTTGTAATCAGTGTTGGACAATATAAAGCACATTGTTACAAAACTGTAAACATTATTTATAAAGCATATTTAAAAACAGAAAGTGCCGTACAATAAATATAATAAATAATACTGCTCGAATTCAGCGTGCTAGTAATTAATAATTTATTGGCCTATTCTTTTGTAAATATTTAATACAATTCAAAAACTTACACTATGACTTAAGATTGAATTAAACAGAAAACCCTAACCCTGTGCTGTGGCTAATGCTGCTGTTAGCTCCAGAGCAGCTCCAATAATGTCTGTGGAGCCTCAGCAGACGCCAAAACACTAATAATCCCCAGAGAAAGCAGTCTTATTATCTCTGAAATGCTTCGGTTTAGAGAAGTGGCAGGAAACTGATCAACTGGAACCGTGTTGAATCAGCCACAAGGTCAGCGCACTCTTAACACCTTTTAACAAGGCTTTGTGTGCACTGGAAATTATATCAGAATCGCTCTGTGGAGACGGAGAGCAGGACTGTAATAAATGAAAACTCAAATATCACAGTCACATTTATATTTAGAAAATTCTAAAATAACGGTATCACTTTAGAATAATGGTCTATAAAACAGTAGTTAAGCATTTATAGATGTGTCTTTAATAATAATGTAATAAATCATTTATAGACACTGAAATATAATTAATATGTAATTATACGGGTTTAGACTAAAACATTTATAACAATGTTTATAACATAAAGGTGATTATTAATGCTTTGTTAATACTCAACTGATGCCTAATATTGCGAGTTATTCTAAATTGTTACAAAAATATCTACTTTATTTGCTTCATTTTGTGCGACTCTATTGAAAACATTATTAATACTGGATGAGTTTATGAATCTTTTACCTTAATATTTCTGGTCTCTGATTAAAACAATAAGAAAATTCAGAGAAATGTCACTAATTAATGCAAGAAATACATATTCTGAAATGATTAAGACAGTTTTAAGTCCAATCCTAAACACTCATAAAGACTCTCAAATATCAGTAAGTGGGGTATAGTTATAAAAGTTAATAGTGTACGAGTTCAACATAATTTGTCCCAATGAGAATTCCCACAAAGTATTTGAACAGAGAAAAGAAAAACAATATCAAACCATTTAGGAAGTGATATATTTATTATGTTAACTCTTTTTATTGCACCATCTGTGAAGAAAATCGACTTGGGGGTATTTTTCGCTGGAACTGGCAACATGCAGTTCCTATAATCCATGTGGATAAAGCATATATATTGGTATTTAGTGATAATTCTTCACAAATGGTGTATTAGAAGAACGTATACAGGATGTGAGTTTAAAGACCAGTAGCTTTTAAACATAAGATACTCAAATAATCAGGAGTTAGTTCACATAAGTTACGTTAAAACTGTACCAAATGTAAATAAATAAATACCTTTTTGCGTACTCTAGATACCTCTAGTTGCTAAACTTGTATTTTCTAAAATGACATGACGTTTTTGCTTTAGTTTTCCTCCGCCATGTGGATGATGACTACACACAGTTTCTGAGCTGGTTTTTCAAAAGGAAGAAACATTCCTCGAACACTAAATTGTACCTGTGAGTTGCTGCATCTACCTTTGCTTACATTATTTAGTCAGTGCTATATCCTTTAGTGTAATATCTCTACAAGAGTATTATTTTTTTTCCTACAATTTCAGTGATTTTAAGCCTGAACACGGTGCTTTAGTAAAGCACAGGAGAAAATGCACTGTCACGCTCACTAAATGGAGAATAGATATGACCTTATATTCTTACCACAGCAGGTTATATAACACTGAGAATATATTCAAATGAACGCACACATTAATCCTGTCTGATATAATATACATGTGCATGAGAGGACAGTCTTCTTTTTTCCATCATGACCTATATGTTCTTTTGTTCATGTTCATGTGCACGTTTTAATACCTTCTGATATCCCTGCAGGCCACTTTCATAAAGCAATCTACTTGGAGCTGAGAAGCTTTGAAAGTCAGCAGTAAAGCGTACAAGTGTTATGTTTAGGATGAGTTACGTTTGAAGAGAAGAAAGTGTATGAGGTTAAAGGTCAATGAGGTCCATAAGCATTAGTACATACATACATACATTCATTCATTTTAAAAGGTCTGCTGTGGTGTTACAATGCCGTAATAATCACAATGTGTGATTATGACATGAGCTGACGAGTCCAGAGCCGAAGTGACATACAGAGGATTTAATCCAGTTGTATTTTAGGGGTTTGGAAAGACTCAGGGTGAAGTCTGAGGCAAAGACAGAGGCTTTATATTCAACACAAACTCCTTTGTCTTGTATTAGTTGTTGATGTGGGCTTAAGAATCGACCCGTAACCCAGTGCAACCAGCAGAAAAGTGAGTTTAAAGCCCTGCTTCAAAGGACTGCATTCACTTATTCGAAGGAACTGTTGCCTGTTTCTATCTAAATGTTATGGCAACACAATTTTTTGCATATACCTCATTTTCCTCAAGGTTATTCTACTCTTATGCGCTCATACTTACTGTAGACACTGCTTATCTTGGGACCCAAACAAAGCAAAGTCCTAATTTAAAAAATCTAACTTGTAAACAAATACTTTGTGATTTGGTTATATATTTTTAAATCTATTTGTATATTCTATAAAGTGAACATATAAGTGCTTCCTGTCCCATCTATAAACTCAACTTAACCTGACGCCTTTTGATTAATCGTTAGCTTTAATGGCGTCAGGTGCAAATGGCACAGACCTAAACAAAAACGTATAAAGGTATTTAAACAACACTTTTCTGTCCCGGGCCACGAGTCGAGAATGACGGCTGTAGACAAGACGCGCTCGTTAAAAAAAGTCTATTAACCACAGTTCATGAAAACAATATAATCATTCTTACTTGATTAAAAGAAAAAGATATAGGCTTATAACTGGCTTTATCATCACAATGTGGCCAGAATTATATAAATGTTAGGCAATAGTACTTTATTTTCATTGATCAAATTTATCCAATTTATCAAAGGGAAAGTTGACATTTTTTTTTATTGCTTTTAGAGTAATTTTGTAAATAACTACATGGAGCAGTCATGTCAGTCAGAAACAATGGCTCGCAGAGAAGTGGAAGAACTTCCTCTCGAAGCCTCTTGCATCATTTAAATCTCATGTATGTGATCGTCGTTTGGAGAAAGAAAGAAACGTCAGCCGTGCGTAGAAAATGAAGTGTGTGCATGAATTGTTTTCAATTGCAGCTGATAAATCTAAAAACTTCCCAATATAAAGCTGTAATATCTTGTTTTCTTTTATCAAAAAAACTGTCACACATGCTTGTCCAGTGTCTCTCTGCGTTTGTTTCATCATCCATCACTGCATATTTCTCTCATAATTCAGCTTCCTACATCGTAACAGACAGTGATCATAAGCCAAAGGTCTAGAAAAGGGCTCAAATCAAGTTGTTTTCAGGAAACTTATTCAATATGTCTTTGGCTATAAGTGCAAGAAGATTAAAGCTAAACTTCCTGCAGTCTTCTGCAGAAGAGTCACGTGACGTCCACAGCATTTTTTACTGTTTGTCAAAAGTCTGGTTCATGCAATAAGAATATGCTATAACCTTGTGTTATGACACAAAGGTATTAGCTTCCTGCTTTATGTCGTTACTTTTTCTTACAGTAAATGCACTTGGTCAGAGTTGAATTGCTAATCCCACTGAGTACATCTGGAAGTGAAGATTTCCTGCCAACAAAGCACGAGGCAAATTGGAGGGTGAACAATGTGACCAGACAATGGACCTCCTGCAGCTGGAGGCCTTTTAAAGTGACCCAGTTTAATGCCAGTTCAACCTCATGCCTCAGAATTTAGACGTTTCATTTACAAGTCCCAAGTCCCAAGAGCCATTCTCACATTTACTTCTTTTACACCTCTTATATTTCCATATTACATGTCCATATTATCTTATAGTCTCCTATAGTAGGGCTCCATCAGCCATTTTTCCAGTAATAGATCCTAATATTACCAGACAAATGTTTTAAACACTAAGCAACCCAGACACACACTAAGGACAACAGTGCATTTTGAAAATAGGAAAAGGACAAAACTTACAGAAGTAGGAGTCCCATTTAATAGATTCATTGAATGTCCGTAAATATCAAAAACAATGTGTGTGTTTGAAGTCACTAACACAGCCGCCTACTTTATGTTTGGCTGCCATTCAGAGAATTCAAGAATTACACGCACTGTCCCATTTTATCTAAAGAAAACAAACTGATTTTAGCAATAAAACCGACACTGTGAGAGATACTATTCATGAGTAGCTACTACAAAACGAGGACGTGCCCCTGTGCTGCCCCTTTACTCCATCATTAACACTCACACACTCCTGAAGGAGGAGGAGGGGGGATTAAAACTGCCACAACACCACGGGGGCTGTTGTGGTCCAGCTGTATTCCACCAGAATCCTCCAGCACCGCGCGGACCAGAGGCGACAGAAACCAGCTCCAAGGGCATGGACAGAGAGAGAAGAGCAGCGCTGTTACGTCTCCCCCTCACATTCATTAAAGTTTCACCACAACAGAGACGTGCTGTGATTTTTTTTGCTGGAGCTCGGAATGTTTCAAGTCGAACCCAAATCCAAACCCCTCGCCCTGTTCTCGGCCACAGTCCCCTCGCCATGGCCTCCCTCCCTTTGGCTTTACGCACTGTGTGTAACCCGCATCCATCCGTCCTCCTCTCCTCGCAGCCGAGTGAGGAAGAGCAAGGTGGCATCGTGGCGCCAGCAGCAGCAGCAGCAGCAGCAGAGCGTCCCGCGTGGCACAGCCAAACCACGTTTTTAAACCCACGAGCCTCGTTTACACCCTTAAAAACACCCTACACTTTACGCCGAGCATGTTTAAGAAAAGGTTATTCCTACCCCAAAGTAGCGCCACGCCGCGGAGTCTCCCGCACAGCCACGCTCCTCGCAGCGCACAGACAACAATAAAATGGGGCGCAGCTGGCAGTGTCACCGGATGTCCAATATTAATTGTTAATAAGGCCGAGTTGTGAGCGTGTGCTGACGCTATTGCCTGCCTTTTTCTCACATTTTACGCTTAAACCTGCACCAAACTCAATCTCAGCTGAACTGATGCGAAGTACAGCAAAGACACCGATGCATTGGCTTTGGCTTCATAAATAAATAAGCGCTATAGCCCATTAACTTTGACGTCCTTGATTTGTCAGAGCCACAAAAAACATGGCACTTCTGATTCCTTCTTACAGCCTTTTTTTGGATACAACAGGCTGGCATAGGTCACAGCGTCTTATAAAAGCCTCTCTGACAGAACAGAACCAGGGATGGCTCTCTCCTTTCAGACCAAATGAATGCTGTGTGTATCAGACACATTGTGAAGCTGGGCAAATACACTGTGGGTAACATGATCTGACCCGAAAGTGTCTCTAAGGATATGGACACAGGACATGCCTCTATTCAGTAAAAAACAGCCTCCTGCTAAATCTCAGCAGGATGTCCACAGAGTGACTGAGCTTCATGTGAAAGTCGCTTGTATCTGTCCGAGAGTAAACTGTAGCAGCATAACAGTCCCTGGTTGTACTTCACGGACCACAGCTTGGATCAAAAGCCAGTAACAGCTCAGTGTAATAGTGGGTCGGTATCTCTTTCTGTTTGGAAAAAAACAAGCAGAATGGATAAAAGATAGAGCTGTGTATTTAGAAGCTCTGCTCTCTGTATAACTTCAAAGATGAGTCTAAGGAGGAGCTTTTTCTCGTGGTCACATTAATCGCATTTGCAATTATAAAATAACAAAATTAAAAACCGTCTGTTTTATTGGTCACGTGTCGAAAGAAATGCAGTTATATTTTCCTGGAGGCTGTGTTAAATCTTGAGAAGTGCTTTCTGAAAGATGAGCTCACGCAGGGTCGGAGCTACAAAGTTGGGGGCCCATGGGTTACAACCATACTATAAAGGAGGTCAGGGGGCCCCTCCCCCCCAAGATAATTACTGTCCGCCACGAGAAGACAGAACACAGTTTAACAAGTCCAGTCTGAGTTTAAAAGGTTAAATGAAATAATGTCATTCATCTTATTTCTTAATAACATTTAGACCGGGACAACTAGAAACATGAGTTTGTTAAGCCATGTGTTGCTCATAGTTATTGATTGTATTTATGTTAAAAAGCAGAAACAAATTTAAAAAACTAAATTGTTCAGCCAACATAATAAACATTAGTGCCTCCGCGTGCTAGTGAATGGGTTATGTACTGCAAACACAAAGAAAGTGGCGTTAAAAAGAGCAGCTGCCATATTATCAGCAACATATATCCACATTTAATGCTTTGTGATGTGAAATAATTTTTCGTCATCACAAAACCAATTTTTTGCTTTGTTGTATTTATTCTATTTGGGCTTGAGTGTTACCGTAAAGACTTTAGTGGCTGGAGCCAGTCGGAGTGACGTCAAAACCAGGGAGCCATTTTCATTTGGACAGCACAGATTCATTTACTGTAGTCAGAGTGAGTTATATTCCTTCACAATAAAGGAAAATAAAAGGCACCTCACTGCAGAGTTTGAGCAGCTGCAGGTGCTGGTGGCATCATTACAGGCCTGGACAAGTCCATGTTTACCATTAGCACAATCCACAAGACGGCCTGGGCTTGTGGAGTGAAACAATAGAGACAAACACAAACACAACAATTCAATAAACACAAGGAAGTATTTTCACCAATGTGCACAAGGAACTAAACTCTCGTATGTGTCAGCGTCAAAGTATTTACCAAATTCAGTTCCTAACAATGACCCATTATACTATGAAGGGTTAGTTTTGACATTTATTCTGAGCACAAGATTCCTTTCTGACAAATAAACCTTGTATCAGAGGTGTTATGGCTCATTTGGTGCTAGCACAGAGAAGAAAGGGGAAAAAAACATGGTAACTTTACTATAAGTCTATGTCTGAGAATTTAAATATAGAGACCATTGGAGTATTTCGTCACACAATTTAAAAAACAAAACAAAGACTGCACTGTTTTCTTTTGTAAATGCCCTAAATGACCACAGGGGAATGTCACTGTGCCTCGTAAACAAGACATTTAAGGTTGAAAAAGCACTAGACAGGGAATTAAAGTCACCAAAGCTCAAGATCATAGCCTTTCAAACTACAGAAAATTCACCTAAAAGTAGCCCAAATCACTTCAAACGTCTATTTATCAGTGTAATCTTTAAAATCTGAAACAAATGAGTTGTTCAAATATCATTTAAAAGCTCAAAGATGTCATACTTAAAAAAGAAAAATGTCTCTGTGAATGGTTACAACACTCTCACATGCCTACATACTCACATGAAGCCTGTAACTGTATTTAAAACATATCTATATAGAATAGTTTATCTTTATTAAAGGCTGTAACATATGCTCAGTGAGCCATACGGTTTGTAAAATAGAGCAAAAGTAGTTCTTTTCCAATACATTGTTCAAATGTGTTGCATAGTTTTCATTAAGCCACAGATATTTTCCTCTCATTAAAATCATTTGGCTTCTTTACAAAGCTGCATGTCAAGGCTTAGCCATTACATTTTAATGTATTATTCAAATGAGTTTGATACATTTGCATTTGTTTTTATAAGTGCAAGCCTATTCTTTTTCCAGTAAAAGCTTTTTTCAACTGTAAAATATCGTGCCATATTAAATGTATCAAAAGTTAAATTATAAAATCAGTCATACCCGTGTACTTAAACGTCTTATTTTATAAAATGCAGTGTTTCCCTTTTGGGTAGCTACAGTAAAACACCCCCAGTGTGCCTTACTGTCTGTAAATCCATGTCAAAGTAGCCATTTTCACCCAGTAGACCGTTAAAAAGCATACACATGATTAAAACCGAACCTCTTCCTCTTTGTAAATAAATGCTGAGCTCTTGGACTCAACTTGAATGTGGATTCAGGTTGAGTCCCTGAAGCTGAACAGACGGCCCGCGAGAGCACTTTACCTTATCGCGTGTCCTCGTATGTCCCCTCCGGAGTAACGGCTCCCTCCTCGGACCGGGCTAAAATGTCCGCCTCGGCCTCTTCCAGATCTCGCCACAGCGCGCACCATCCACAGAAGACAACAGCAGCCCGCGTGTGCACAACAGCGCTTTCACAAAATCCACTTTCGCCCTTCTTTTATTTATTTTTTTTTACAGTCACATGCAGGAAGTTTGTGTAGAGTGAGCGAGAAGACTGTAAGGCGGATAAACGGGACAGAGAAGATGGTTGCAGGACTGTTAACACCCCCTCCCCTCCCGCTTCCCCTCCCTCCCCCCCTCCCTTCACTGGTGCCTGCGCCTACCGTTTTGGAATTGAGAGGCTGAGAGATCTGGAGCCCTCGGTGAGTTTTACGCACAAGAGCAGCGGTGACTTGTGTGTTGGGCAGCTGCAAAAAAACAGCGCTGCGTTACTTAACTTTTCTGACAGAAGCACAAGAATAAAGCCCGTGTTTGGGGGTCTTTAGTTTCAAGTGTTGTTCGCGGTTTCAGTCGCGCGTAAAGCAGTTGTGAGAGACTAACCTGATCGAAAAGGAAGTGTGTCAGCTGCGAACAACGCTCGCAGCTCTATCGCGGATTGGGGGGCATTTGAGTTCATCATTAAACGCGTCTTGTTTTGTCAATTTTTTTTATCGTTTACTTGTTTCGATTTCCTGTTTTATATTCGAAAATAAAAGCCAAAATGAGCGCTCGCAAAATAATTCTCCAAATTCCAGATCTACATGAAATAAACCACAGAATGAGCTGTAAGGACAATTGGAAATCACAATATAGACTGACTAGACTGACTGATGTGATCACTTTTGGGCTGGAGACGCTGTAAAAGTCAACCCCCACTTATAGGATTATATAATTAACTACTCCATGTGTTATAATGGATTCTAAGGATTCCTCTCAGAGTCAGATGAGCTGGTGGATCTAAATGGTCTCTTTAGTTAATGAATGAGAGTCAAAGAGTCAATGTGGTTTTCTGTCAGTGTATGTCTCTCACACTTCTAACAGGATTTGTTAGCTCCAAGTTTTCAAAGTGAACACTTTCTCAAGCAAGTTTTTCTAAGACATGAAACGTCTTCACCTTGAAAACTAAGTCCAGATGCCCTTGCTTTAACTTTTTCTTTAAGATGACCTGGTTGACAGAGAACCTACACAGACATCCTGCAGGTAAGCTATAAAAAATACACATTTGACCTAATGTAAAGTTAATACTGTGTCTGACACCAAATAATAATAATAATAATAATAATAATAATAATAATAATAATAATAATAATAATAATATTATTATTATTATTATTATTATTATCTGATTAAATGTAGAAGACTTGTGTTAAAATATATTTGAAACATTTAGGCGAACCCAGTTCTTTTGTTGTGAAAATGTCTCATTTCCGGCTTCTCCGCTCTGACCTGACGTGGCTTGACTCTCTGGTGAAAACGGATATGTGTTGAGTTCACGACACGCCTTCCTCAAAGGGGCGGAGCCACTCGACCCGTGTTTAAGGACAGCGGGAGGACCGAGGCTATGAACCCGATGACCCGAGTTGTTTCCTGGTCTGAGAAATCCCGCTGGCCCCGCTCCACGGCGACGGCGAGTTTACCGGAACAACACAAGATTTCATTGTAGAGTGTTTTTTTTTTTAATGAAGCGCACCAACTTTTTACAAAAGTATTCTCCAAGAGTTACATAACACACTTTCAAAGCCTTATGAGCCACAGCCTGTCATAAGGCATTCGTATTTTATCAGGCTTTCAAAAGCTCTGACACAATTGAAAGAGTGAAGCCAGAAGTATAGACCTTTGATTCGTGGAGCTCAGCAGCAATGAAGTGGTTTCAACTTAATTTAGGCTATTTATATAACATTTATTTCTACATTGAACCAGTCCTGCGGCCTTTTCTTTAAAGCACCTCAATCACGATGGACCTCTGATGATGGAGAATGTTTTGGAGGATATTACATTGAAATAAAATAAATAAAATGTGGCTGTATAGCCTTGATAATCAAAAACTGCATGAATGAGAATATAACACACCGGCTCTGTGCAGTTAATTAAATTTGACTTCAATTTTCTGTCTGAATATCAGATTAAATCCCAAAGAGCCCTGTTGACCTCAAAGCCTCTGCTCCATGTGAGATCTGTACGTTATTTTGGGCTGTGCGTTGAGGGATTAAAATGTGCATTAGTGCCTTGCAGCTGCTCTTTTGTGATGAACAGCCGTCTATAACACAGACCGTGTTGTTCGGGACAGATTTTAAAACTGCAGCAGCTTATATAACTACAGCATTGTTAATTTAAAACTAGGTTGCCACTTTAAGCCGTCTGTTGTGTTTATTTGTTTGTAATGAAACCTTTCTGTGAAGCCTGAAGGCTGGCAGCCATGTGAGCCTATATAATGAGTAGAGTAATAATGTTTAGGGTAAAAGTAAGGCTCATTGCTGCAGAACATGATGGAGGCAGAGTCTGTTCAAAGACTGCTTGAAGTGCAACAGTGTTACAACGAGAATTCATGCTTTGTGTGTTAAAATAATTGGCTTTAAATCAAATAAAAAGTCAGTGGCACCAGTTTGAAAAGTAGAAGATTGTGCTGCTCATTCTGTAGCTCTATTTATAGAATATATAGAATATTGAACAAACGTATCTGATTATGCATGTTTGTTTTTTTTATCTTCTGCAGATCTTCTCAGATCTGATAAAATGAGTGGGTGAAGAGTGACATGATCACACAGAGAAGAGAGCAGGGGTGTCCAAACTTTTTGCAAAGAGGGCCGCATTAGATGAAAGTAAAATTTCCAAAGGCTGACAGTCTGGTTTGATTCTTATTTCCTATTTGTGTACAGCTTTTAATTGGATTTGAACCGGTTTAAGTTGGATTAGAACTGGTTTTAGTTGGATTTTAACTGGGTATAGTAGGATTTGAACATGTTTTAATTGGATTTTAACCAGTTTTAGTTGAATTTAAACATGTTTTATTTGGATATATTATTGGCCATATATATATGGCCATACAGAATATTTTTAATCTCTGAAGCTGAGGGTCACACAAACTCTGACCTTGTGATTGGCCCCTGGGCCGGACGTTGGACGCGTGGAAGACGTGAGTGAAAGTCACAGCGCCAGATTTGAATAAAGCATATGTTAAAAAAAAAACAAAAAAATCCCTCTTGCTCAGTGTCTTTATGGAAACCTTGCATCCTGAGACCATGCATCTTTAGTACCATGCTATCGACACAACTATTAGCTTATATACATACATTACTGTGCTTTTCTCTCTCAGTTACAGTATTACTGTTTAGTATTAGTCCACAAATCAGTACAAAGATGGCATGTTATGTTGCTGTTTTCTCTGTGTGGGATTAAGGAAATTGGATTTTTATATAATAGTTTTAATTTCACACAAGGTTTTCAAGTTTACAAACCACTCATCTGTGCAGCAACATTTAGAGGCAGAAACATAATCACATAGATTCTGACCCACACCTGCTCATAGGGTCAGCAGTAAGTCTGTCTCTGGCTGCAATAGAGCCACATAAGCTTTTAATAACAAGATATATACAACCAGAGCTATTATTTTATCTAAAGTACAACAATTACCTGCTGCTGCACTGCCTTAAAGTCCAATACAGGCCAGCTCTTTGCCACCAATCATTGTTATTTTATTCTTTCTCCGCTCATTACCCACAGCAGTTGTTGTTTTTTTAACCTTTGTGTAATCCTGGGGTCAAATGTAGCAGGGATAAATGACACTGACAACACAAAACCTTTTTGTTCATATTGTTGTAAAGCTGGATTGGTTTAGTCCCACGTTGGTGCTGGTTTTTGGTTAACAAACATTTTTATCTATTTCCTTCTCTTGATCTGAATTTCACCACCGTTTTGGTTTGCTGACTGAAATGCCTTGTAAATGCAAAATACAGACAGAGAGCAATGTTTGTTCAGATAATAGAGCAAAAGAGATCCGGTACAATACAAAAAGGCTGAGTTTCTTTGATTGTATGTGAGCACAAACACTAGTGTTCTTCCATTACTCGCTCTGCAGTGTTTTCACATGACCTTTTAACAAACACATGTCACATTATAGCGTTACATAACACAGGGTGTGCTCGCTGGTGTCAGCTTCCAAACAGGTGTGACACTGAACCTGTGCATTGAGAGTATACACAATGAAGCCTACTTAAAGCCTTCAAAGAGAATAAGCTAAAAATAGATGCCCAATAAAACTGCATTTTTAGTACTTCTAAACAGCAGGAAGTGTTTTTACTGTATCTAAAGGAAATACCAGATAAATATTTTAATGTAATATCTGTCTCTGTCCAAATTGATTAAAGATTTTAACAAAAAAAAAAAAAACACCACCCACCAGGGGGCACCCAGCTTGTTGTTGATGTTGGTGGGAAAAAACAGAGCACCCAGGGAAAACCCACCAACACTCGTGAGTCAAACTCCAAACAGAAAAGCCCCGTCCGGGAGTTACTGTCATTAAGACTTTTATTTCTAAGCAGCGGGGATATTTCAAAATGTATTACACGGCTCCTTTTAAATCGAAAAGCACCTCTTTGTAACGATGCGAGTGTTGGTATAAAAGGAGGGTTAATGTACTGTTCATTTAAGACAAGCACTTCTACAAAAGGGTGTGTTATTGCTCAAACATATACAGTGGAGAATGAAAAACATGTGAGAAGCTTAAGGGGTGTTTAGCTAAAGTGTACTTTTACCTCTGATGCTTGCATTCCTCCTCGGCAAAATCTGTGAAGGCAACACAGCAGCAGGGCACATAATATATATATATATATATATATGTTTTATTGGACGTCTCACATACAGTGCCACTCACAAACAGGTTTGAGTTCACATTACATTACTGTCATAGTCACAAACAGGACTCTGGGTGAAAAGTGACAACCTGGTCGAGCAGCCTTTGGGAACAGACACATCCCTCTGCCTGTGTCCTGTAATGTAGTCCCCTCCTTTTTAACTATACACTAAATTTATCTAAAAACTTGCTCATGCAGCTCCAGCTAACCATGTGGCCGTCAATAAAACATTTAATCATTTTCCTTTCACTTGTTACTCAACTTTAGATTGTTGTTACCATGGTGACTCTTAAAAACACAGAAAAAATGTATAATGATGCCAGCAGCCCAATTGTAAGAACCCGAACAGATCGATTCATTAAAGCTGAGATGTCATGAGACCTGTCAGTTTGTGGGTGCGTTCACAGCCAGCATGTTCAGATCAGTTTAGCGCTGAGTCATTTGTGTGAGAATAATGCCACGTGTGTAGACTACATACAGTATCTTGTTATCTGATGATTCACAGTCAAGGTGTGGCATGTGTTGGGTCTAAATATACACACATTTATAACAAGTTTTTTTTATTGGTGTGAAAGCCTTTTTTTTAAACAGGCTTTTGAGATTGGATCTATGTAAAAATGGACCAAGAGATCAGGGACATAGTACATCATAGTACATTGACTCATATTCTAAAATGAAAATATGCAAGGTTGCACTGTTGTTGAGGGAAGTATTTTTGACTGATTCAGCTTTAAAATCTGATAGGGTCTTTTAGAACATTGCCATTTTTTGAATGTCAGTGTTTGGTTTTGTTGCAGTGTTAAGAAAAAGGACAACTGATGTTGACATTGATGTGATATGACAACTCGCTTTACCATCTTTTAGCTTCAGAGGCATACTGTTAGATGATGTTCAGACAGCCTTTTGAGGCCATAAACATGCAAACATTTAAAAAGTAGCTTTTCCGTATTGTTTGGCTAGGGTAATGCTATATCTTTATCGGATGCGTTTGAAGTATACTTAATTCAGCACTGTTTTTGCTAGCATCCTATACAACATAGGTTGTGGTTAATCTGGGTTTTTGAATCAACTAAAGTGGAAATTGTTGATTACAGAGCTAACACTAAATAATGATCTTAAAGAAAAATATAAAACTGCAATAAAAAAAAGTCATGATCTTCAGAGCAGTCAGATGTTTTGATAACTAACGTCTATAGCTAGCCTGGCTTGGCTTAACTTAGTAACTATTGTCTTTGGTTCACACGTGATCAAATGGAGCACAACTTCACGTCAGCAAGAACAGCAAAAAAAAAATAAAATAAAAAAAAAAAATAAATAAATAATCTTTGTGGTTTTTTTTTGCAGTAAAACAATCCCACTTACTACCACAACTACAACAGGGTCTGGAGGAGACAATACAACACAATTTGGTCTTTCTAAAAAGTAGCTGTATATTGATTTAGATTCTTTTTGGCTGAAGCAAAGTGGTTTGAGAGAGGACAGTGAGGACAAAGCCAGGGATGGAGGGCAGTGGAGGAGGGTGTAGGGGACTGGAAAAGGGAGAGTAACAGGAAAAGAGGGGTGTTTTTAGTTGTAGCAGTGGCTAGCAGCCGAGACTCTATGTTCGTTAAAGCATCGCTGCAAAAACAGGAATGTAAAACCCAGCAAGGCTTATGTTTAAAAAGGTAAAGAGGTATAAAAATGTTTATGAGGCTAGTAAAGACTAAAACATCTGCTGCTGTCACATTCATTAAATATTTAAGCCTTGAAATAATTGTTTACTGAGGAATAAGAGTGTTTGGTGCATTTTGGTTGAAAATTAAGTAAACTACAGTATCCCCAGATTCAAATCCTATTTCTTACTATAATATATAGATGTTGTAATGATTTATTTATATCACCTCGGCAAATCTGAAGAGCCATTTACAGTGCTGTGGGGATGTTTATTAGCTTTATATTTAAATTATTGAGTAAAAAGGATGACACACTAATGACAAGATGTTCTAATAGACCCCATGACAAAGGAACAAGCTATCTTTGATATAACGTCAGCAAGTATCATTTAGAGATTAAGTGAAACATTATTATATAAAGATTTAACTTACCTCCTGGCCGTTAGAGACTAAATATATTAAACTAACATTTTTTGTTTAGTTGTCAAGAACATTGTGAATTTGCAGATTGAAAGGTCAGCAATAAGGTGTATAAAGCCCCAGTCAATGAAATGATTGGTTGAACTGGTGGTTGTTAGTTCCACAGTGTAACAAGACAATCTCATAGTCAAACAACCAAAAGAACAAATACCTGACAGCACCATAAATTTAGAAAACTCATGCTAGCAACTTACTCCAAACTATTCTGACCACAACTGTAACCCAACGATCAACACTCTCAGCTTCTCTAATCATTACGACATCGAGACACGGTCAACACTGCAACCTACCATCAGTGCAATGGAGCCCAAAGACTAAAGACACTCTTTTGTGAATGCTCTTCTATTGGCTGTTGCAACCATTTTAGGAGATTAAAACAGTAAAAAAAATGACAATCCAACAGCTACATGAAGACAAATGAATGAGATTTAAGTCTGGAAAATGCAGTATTGGTTGGTTTCGTTCACGGCTCTGGAGTGTACAGTAACACAGGAAACATGTGCTGCTGCTGCGGGCTGTTACCTAAAGTACAGTCGCGTACAGAGGCGAGAACGGGCCCGGTTTCATCGAAAGGGGTCGAGTGGAAAGGGAATGAATTGGGCATGAGATCACCATGGCAACAAGGACCTCCGCAGAGCCCAGGGGAATGTGGGAGGGCGATTCATGCTGAAGTGCTCTAAAGTGGAGGGGAATCACACTTCTCTGTGTTTTTTTTTTTTTCTTTTTTTCAGGGGATTCTCGTGGCGTCGGTCCAAACACTCACAGTAACACACATTACATCACAGGTATCAACAGTTATATAACACCAGTAGAATAAATAATAACATTTACAAAAGTTCATGTTCCCTGTGGGCAAAAATATGTTAACAAGGCCAGCTAAATGTACAGCAGGATCGCACATAGGGAAGGATTTAGCACTACAATTTACAACCGGAAAATTGTTGATTGGCAAAAAGAAGAAAAAGCCTTTAGACACCAGTTTTGGAGTCATTGTTAATTTAGTCAAAGCACTGAGAGAAGTCAAATTTAGAAGAAGTTGAGGTTTAAAGAAAAAAGACTAATTCAAGTAATACATTGTGCCCTTGTTTGGACAGAGAGGATGGATTAAATAAAAAAGTCCAGCAAACCAGAGACAGGATAGACGACAGGCATCAAGAGTTCATTCTGAAAAACATAAACATAAAAATGATTAATTACACAATTACTCTATAATTCCTTTTGTCATAGTTATATCAAGGGTCAGTGGTCTGTTGAGACAATCAGACTGTCTCAAACAAAGCCCATGGATGACTTTTATTCAAGTTTTTGATTTGACAATGTAGTGACTGGGGGGTGGATGGTGGCAGAGTGGTTAGTATTTGTCCTTAAACCAAGAGAAGGAGGTGACCCTCTTGAATCATTCACCAATCGGTGAATTGGTGAATTGCTCAATATGAAATTGTCTGTTAGTCATTGTCTTTCTCTAAGGGTGTGTTCACACTTGAAGTCTGCTTCATTACGATCCATTTAGGTTGGTTCTTCAGCAAAAAGCCCCACCGAGCGTTCACAGCTGGCATTTTAAACTGAAAGAATGTGCATTTTGTAAGGCTAGTGATGATGCTGTTAGCCCAAATGCTAATAAAACTTGTTATTACAGCATTTAAGCTTCTCAGTGCTTCACATTTGACATCCTCTCATTTTCTTTAGTTTGACAATATTATTTTTTGTTTTTGTTTTGTGTCAAAGGACATAGCCTTCAGTCTCCTGAGACCCACAAAAAGATAAGCGATAAAGGTTAATGAAGGTAAAGTAACACTGCTAAATAAACAATATGCAACTGGGAGTGGTCTGTAAACTCAATATGTTAGTGACTGAATGTTTTTATTTAATTAATCTACTGTCTTTATTTCAATAGAATGTCCAAAAGTCCTCCTCAACATTTGGCAGCCAGCTGACACGATAATAAGTCACTACTGTCCTAATCTCGATGGTACATAAAGGTCAAATAAAGTTAATGCATAGCTAATGCCTGATCATCATGTGCTGTGCAAATGAATCGCACCAGTAGGGTCATCTGCCAGATTAAGTGCACATTGACTTTCACAACGAGACGCTGTGAAAGAGGAAAGAGGGAGAGAGGATTTTTTTGCCTTGTCACTGTGCTGAAGCATTTCTTACCTTTGACTGGTCAGTTACTGTGAATAACTGTGCTTGGGTTCTGAAGAACTATAGTTTTCACTGTAATGCTCTGGAATGAATGCATTTATCCATTTGAAATGACTGGGTTTTGTGTTTGCATTATGTTTTTTGTAAAAGAGCAGTGTTGACTGTGATCCTGCAAAGGTAATAAACTCATCAAAAAGTACCAACCAACCTCTGAAGAGGAACTCACCGTGTTTACTCCCAGAAGTAGCGCAGATACCATATAGTTTCATTCTTGAGCTGAGGGCCAAACAGAGGGTTGGCCTGTGCCATAATCGCTATCAACCAGCTGAGAGGGGTAAGAAGATACAGCAAAAATTAAAAAGAATTGAGACAAACCATCGAAAACAGCTCAAAACAGTTTTGATACTTTAACAGTTCCAGTGTCATTAGCAAAAAAGATCAGAAAATATTCAATGTCGCTCTGTCTTTTTGACTCTTCAGGATTAAAAAGGTCTCCAGCTCCCCCTGGTGGCTGAATCATAAATTACGAATCTCAATTTGTGCAAGTAGCATTTTATTTTGTTTTAACGGATTAGTTAAAAAGGTAACTCTCTAATTGGCTCTAAGGATGTTCTGACTCAAATCTTTGCTACCCCTGAGGTTAAAGTGCAGAAAAAAGTTCACAGTTCAAACGTACAGCCTCAACTTGTAAAACTTATAAAGAGGATTCGTACAAGAAAAGAGAAATTCTGGAGATTCTGGGTTAAAATATATTATGTAACCACCCAACTTCAGTTTGTTACACTTATTTTCCTGGGTGGTAAGGCACACAGGGAATGATGCACTGATATCTTTCATTTTATATAAAGACTCAATTATGTATCAATGGATTATATGACTGAACAAACAAACTGATATGTTGACACTTTGTGCACTAGGCATGGGACATTATGAAAATCAGACGATATGATAACCTTGAGGATAAATATCAAGGCTCGATAATATCACAATATTGTGGTCATATCTTTAATATCATAACTTTGGGCCCATCATTTGGACAAATCAACATAAAAATCTGAAAGAATAGAATTTGAGATTCTTCAAATCCAAAGAACCGCTGCAGCTCCTGCCCTTCGCTGGTGCTGCACTTTAATATTTCAACAGTACAAACCGAGTTAAGAGAGAGCTGATAAATAGAGCAGATGTTTTTGTAAATATGTCAGTGCTTTCTGGTCTTGTCTCACCAGTTCATATCAAAAGAATGTATGCCATAGAATGACATTTTAAAACTGCGGTAGACCTATACATGAGAACCAGTATTGGGCACATATCTTTTTGAAATTAGGAGTGAAATGTCTAAAAGGCAAGCAACTGTAACTTAATCCAAGTCTGAGTCACTTTTTATGTAATATTATGTTTAAGTATAAGCCTCTTCAAACCTTATCAAATGCTGTTATCAATGTTATTGATTACATATGTATACTAGTATGTTATGATCCAAATAGAGAATAATACTTCTCAGATTGCAATGTTCTGATGGTTCTTTCTATTTTTGTAATATGGTACAAAGACAGATTTCAGAAGAACAGAAAAAGGGACAGTTCCTACTCACAACAAATAGCAGCAAATGGCTGTGAGGATCAGACTCGTGACAATCACTCTGAAAAAGACAATGTTTACAGATTAAACAAAAGCAAAGTAATATCAAAAATCATAGTAATGTATATGTATTTCATCAACTACAAAGGGCTATAGGCCATATAACATACATAGAACAAATACTACACTGCAAATCAGATCAAGGACTTGCAGCAGAACCAAGGCTGTATTTTATCTATTATTATTTTATATCTAGTGTTTAGCAACTGATAGCATTTGGTTAGTTTTAAATAAAAGAAACAATGAACCCAATTTAAATCCAGATTTAAATCCAGATTTAATCCAGATAGATTAAACATAATTCCCTAGTATCCCAGTTTAATTGCAGGACTTTCTGCAGCAAAAGTAACTCTGAAAGAGACAGTTTGTTTAGCCCATATTTATAAGACATAACATCAGTAGGTTTAGTTGATTAGTTTATTCCTGAGTTCAGTCCTGAAGTAAATACTGGTTATATTGTGTATCGACAAGTCTTAATTTGCTCTTGTTTGAGCCATGGTTTAGTTACACTATACTATAGGCTTTATGGACTGTATAAGGCACTTTTATATATATATATATATAATAAAGGCTTATTGTCCAAGAAAGAAAAAAAGTCTACAATTTGGAGACAGCAATGCAAGATTGGTTATTAAAAATACAACTAATTATCATGCTGGACAGAGGAGTTAGTGCCAAATTAGTGCCAGTTAAATGTTTAAGCCTTTTCACCAGCTGTATGTTTATACTCTTGTGAGGGTCTTTTTTCTTTTTGATTGTACCAGATATGCTATCATTGGCTCTCTTGAATTTGCTACCAGATCTTGTAAAGGGTTTTTTATGATTTATTTTGTTACATATCAGTTATTGTAATGTTTTGACTTTGTGTAGACTAATTTCTACATTATTAATTAAATAAAAGCAAAATATAGAGATGACAAAAAAAAGGCATCCACTGACTCCTGTATCTCAGAGACAGATGGATGGGAGGATGACGCACAGGCCCCCATCGAATAAACACGTTCAAACATTTCTCACACAATAAAGGTTTAGAAAAGACTGTGAGACTAAAGCATAAAACGTTTACATATTATACATCTTCACAATTAACAATAATGGCACCCAGGCTCTGATGTGACCTTATACACTAATAATAAATGAATGACTGTCATTGATGCACCTACCCTCTGTTTGGTCCTTTAGGGACTAGAAACGGAGCCACAATCCCAACAAGGGCCCATAACGTGGTGAAACAGATCATCGGCACGGCGAGGGAATGAGAAACCATGGTTTCAGTTTAAGTATACAGCAGAAAAACGAATAAATAATCTCGGATGTCCTTTTGAAAATCTAGCGCATCAATGGCCGCTGAGCTAGCTTCTCGCATCAGCTATGGTCCCGCCCATCTGAGCCAATGCGACATCTGATTGGCTCTGTTTCGTTAAACCGTTGTCTGTGATTGGTTGGACTGCATGTTTTTCAGGATTAGAAGATAGCAGGATTTGTCTCATCCTCCTAAGCGCTCCACTTGATCTGCATCCACGCGGATTGATTCGCTTGAGTACGCTACATATATATTTTTCATGTATAGCCTATGTATGTAAATAACAGTCATTTCTAATATCTAAATAATAAAAAATGCAAAAAAATTCGTTGGGGTGAAATATTTGCAGCCGTTACCTTAGCTACTGTCACTATAGCAAATGTAAATTCTAAACTCAAAAATTCAGTTTTTCAATTCAATTAAACTTTATTGAGCCAAGGGAACATTTAGCTTAGTTGTTAGGTCTCTTCAAATTAACGTCTTAAAACTTCATCTGCCAGAGACTGTCTTATTACAGTCGGGAAGAAGGAGTTCATCATGTCTGACAAACACTCCTCGCTTAGCCCTTCTTTTATTTGAGGCATCTCTATCTGCTCTTATACCTGTAAATCCATTTAGCTAAGTCACAGATGAGTACAGAATATAATTGTTTAACCAGGTCTAAGAGAAAAGTCCTTGTGTCCCTGGAATAAGATGACAAACACCATAGATATAAACTTCTTCCTTGTAGATTATTTTTTCTATTATTCTATTATTAAATAATTTTAGTAAATTCATAAATATTTTTCCACAGGAACTGTTTTTGCCCCGTGTGTGATGTTTTAGCTCTGTCTCTGGGTAAGTATGGACTGAAGACCAAAGTGCTCCTGGTATGTCGTCTGTAGGGGGCGCTGTAAGAGTTCTTTAGGACTGACAGACAAGGCTTGGAGGGTTCTGACATCAAAACTCTGCTGGTAATGGTCATCGTGAGGCTCAGAAACAACCTGAGATCTCCCGCTTTGCACATCAAACCTACAACAGGCAAACACAGAAAGACGTGTAATAATTCATACATGGATCACTTTAAAGGAAATAGACCAAACATTGTTTTCTTTTTTCTTTTTTTATTTGCAGCAAGTTCAAGTATTTTTACCAATAATCCCTTGAGGGAGCAGCGTGGACACGTCCTAATTGTCCTGGGTATAATCCATTAGTGTCTCTCCCCTGACGAGATGCTCTGACACACAACAAAAGTGTAATACCCATTTTCAACAAACATCTTTATATACAGAAAACAGTGCTGTATTTGAAGATAAAACCTTTGATATGCCCTTCATTGAAACATAAACCATACAAATGTAAAAATTGTAAAGTTTATTTAGAGTACAAAGATAAAGGATATTAATCTGTTATTTTTAAAATTATGGAACAGATCATAGAGTATTTTATTTCAGCATTTCTAAGTTTTATGACCACTTAAGTAAAGACGTTTTATTTTGTAATAAAACACCCTCTTGTGCAGTATCTCTAACCTGTTTTGTCCATTACAATTATGTTCACAGTGCAGAAACTCTTTAAATTCATGAAGCCTGAGAGCAACACCAGATCCAGCCATCACTGCAACACAGGACAAGACTATGTGTTGGGTTATGGCACAGTTTTAACCTTTTAAGTTAAAAAAAAAATGTGTTTTTATGTTTGTTTGTTTATTTTTGTTTGCGACTTACCTTCTTGTTGTCTTCAGGTATCCAGGACAAAGTAATGTGACACAGGACACTGTGGACACTAGAACAGTGGAAACTGACACTGACCCCTGAATTTCCCTACTTCACTACTGCCCCCTGTAGGATAAAGACAAAAATACACAACCCAAGAATTCTGAGTGCTTTGGTTTGCTGCTCTTTAATACACTTGACCATTTTGGTAATAACTAAAAGGAAGCAGATTGAAGGCCAGGTAGCCTTTATTGCATCTGTTCAATTTAGTATCAACTAACAAGATTTTCTTAGAATTACCATTGCAATATTTGAAAATGCACATACATACTGGTTTGAGCGGGACATTACATCTCCATTGCAACATAATAAACCTTTATGCAGCACATGCAACTAATGCATACAATACATAATTGCATATATAATACATGCAATTAAAGTACTGTATATGAGCCGGATCTGGACCAGCACTATCCCGGAAGTGAATGTGATTTTCCTTTAATATGGGTGTTTTAGCTTACATTTAAAACATAGTTTTGATTTGGATTGTTTGCTTTATCCTGACATTCCAGTATTTCCTGCATTTTAAACCTAATCCTTTAATTCTCACAGTTTGAAATTAAGTAGATGCTAAAAGGATTGTCTGTGTTCTAATATCCATGTGTTTTACAGCAATCTTTTTTAAACTTACTTTACCACCACAGTACTGAAGCCCCTGTTCGTGTTGTTTTAGATGTGTTTTTTTTATGAATTATACCCATTGATAGAGCAGACAGTGAGTTTAAACGGGTCAGAATTGTTATTTCACAGACTGTAAGTGATTAATGCAAAATAGCAGCAGCCAGACCAGACCCAGGACAAAGCATCTATTCACGGGACCCACATGAAGGGAGGGCTGTATACATTTAAAGAAGCCTCAACGGACGTAAATATATCAAACACTGTACAGCTAGAGAAACAGGTTTGAGTGGAGACAGCCTATAGATTAAATTATGAGCAGGTCAGAGAGAGTGTTGTCATTACTGAGCTCAAAGTATACTCTCAATGCAACACACACAGGGCAGAGAGAGAAAACAAAAGCTGGGGACCAACAAAAGCCCTGGATGCCATGAGGAGATACGTGTTGCGTTCAGGAGCTGCCTGTACTGTTAACAATAGTTTATTTGAATTGTAAAATCTTCAAGTGCTTTAAAAACTGATCATTCAAAGGGTAATGTTTTTAATTTTTATTCTCTGCCCCAATCTAAAAAAGCCTAATCATAAATACGTGCTTCAGTTTACTTAAATTTATTTATTTGGTTTTGTTTTTCATTATGCACGTTTCAATGTTACTGTCCGTCATTCTAAATGCTGTGTTAAGATTTAAATAAAAAAACAAAGCTCTGTGTTTTTGGAAAGGAGGAAAAGCATTAACTTCAGTTGATGTTTGATAAACTATGATTTGTTTTGTTGGTACATTTTGGGGTTCTAACATGTGTGATCAGAGCAGGGTCTCTTCACAGTTTTTTTATGTGTTGACGCTTTGACCATTTGTGAGCAGTATATCAGTTTTAAACATTGTTGTAGCTAATAAATAATAGGCAATATGTGAGTATTAAAGGTCCAAAAGTTAACAAATAAAGAAATGTTATCCCTATCGCATTTTGTCTTACAATAATAATCTCAAGTTTGGAAGTAAAGCTATATCAATAGGTGTGCTGTAACGCAGAGTTGAGGAGTGTCTGTCAAACCAGATATATAATAAATTAATGTTATTATCTTAAAGATTTTCAAGCTTAACATTTTAAGTTAAAAAAAAAAAAAAAAGTTTTTTTTTTGCAAATTTTGTTGCATCTAAAGAGGCTTACTTTTTTTATAGACTTTAATTGTATTGAATCTAAGCATTTCAGGCGTAGGCTATTAAGGTTAGGACTATTGTCCCAGTCAGCCCACTTTTTCAGCCCTTCCTTTTCCTATTATTTGCGTTACTTTCTTCCTACATTTTTCTCCCTTTTTCCGTCCCTCGTCCAGGCTGTACAGTCAGTGCAGACGTTTCCCACAGCCCTGAACACAACAGGGTCCTCCCAGTCGGATTCATCCGGCTGAACGTGACGCGCCGACGCGGAGCGGAGCTGTCTGTCTGTCCCGGCCGTGTGTCAATCCGCCGCCGCAGCCTCCGTCTCTCTCACCCTCCGCCTGTCTGTCTGGGATACTTTTGGGGGGACTGCTACTGTCTGGAAATGGTACCGGCGGCCATGGATCCTTCGCTGTACTGTGCTTTTCTCTACTGACGCACGGTCGGATGCTCCATAGTCCGTAGAGGAGACGGGAGGAGGGGCATCCCTATCATTCTTCGACTGCCAGGTGAATTTATTACAACAACGCAATGTAACACAGTGATGGAAGGACTGTGGCGGGGTTATTGGGCTTGGTTGTTGAAGATGGAGGGGTAACGCCGCGGTTTGGAGGGTGGGAGTGTGGGTTAGCATGTGAGCTAGCGGCGTTTAGCGGCTGCTTCGTCATTTGCTCAGGCTGGAAGGGATGCGGCGCCGGTGTAATGCCAATGTAAGCACCCCCTGTTAGAATATGTGTCCTCACTTTACTGCTGAAGTTAAAATGTCAGTGTTTGTGTCAGTGTAAATAATTTACACTGCGGTGGAAATGTTAGTTTAAGATGAAATAATAATAATTCTTCTTAATTCTGGACTAAAGCGAGACTATTCATACTAAAAGAAAATTAGGGCTGAATACAGAACTAAATTTACACTTTTGCTTGTATTCAGTAGCTTAAGTGACAGAGAGAAAATGGCATTAAGTTTGGGGGCCCATGAAAAAAGGATTGCCCTTTAAATTTCAATATGTCTTATCATAAAAACTAGAAGTATCACTATATACACAAAACTATGCTATTAGGATAAAACTGCACTACAAATAGCACTTTATAGTTTGTCTTGAGACCTATTGTGAGAAAGAATTGTGAAAAAAGACTCACTTTCGGGGGCACATATTTTATGCTAAACATAGCTTGGTACAACATGTGATGCTGCTGCACAAAAGAGGGGAGGTCTGTCAGTCAGGAAACCTTTCAAAAATATTTAGTCAGATGAATAAATCTGTGAAACTACATAAAAAGTGCAATTTATCCTGTTGGCTTGCACATTATCCATGTTACGCCAGTATTTCTCTGCAGAAATCAGAGTTTAATAAGCGTTCACAAAAATATTTTCTGAATTTATACAAAGTTAAGACCTTAAGTCACAATAAATAAACTTGATGAAAGCTAGAAGAAAATAATCTGACGAGTTGATGAACCTAAATAATGGCATTGCAGATGGTTACGTCAACAAACCTTTTTGCCTCAGATTTGTCTGAACATTATAGATTAACAAACTTGAACGGAAAAAAATCAGGTATCTAGTAATTACACTAAATTAACAATTTATATATTCACTGCCTGGTGTGGCGTATAGCTCTCTTGATATACTCAAAATTTAAAATGATTTTGCTAACACCTATTTTATCCTATTCGATCGTTTAGTAAAATTACATAAACGGTGTATGAGCAGAGCTACACGGGGGACACATATTCAGTGGGAGGCTTAGATTGTCGAAACACCGGCTAACATTAGCTGTAGCATCACCACCCCCCGCTAGCATCACTGGCTAGCCCCGCATCCTTCAACCGAGGCCAGACCGGCGCTCACAGCCGCCCGCTAACGCTGCCATCCCGGCCGGTTCATCCTTCCCGTTTTACCGCCTCCAACAAACCATTAATCACGACAATAAGCAGACATTCACCCGCGTCTGTCCCATTGAAATATAAGGCTTCACGCCAAAGCGGATGTTGTTATGTAACAGATAATGACACCACACGCCCTTGAAACAAAAGCTGTTGTTTGAGTGTTTGTTTGGTTGTTTGTGTGCGATGCTGGGGCCAGGACGCGGGTTTTTGGGAGGGCTTTTTCTGACCGAAGGCCTGAGCTGTGAGCCGGCTCCTGGAATATACACCCGCTGTTGCTGTCAGCCATTGTTTTTGTTGTCATTGGAGGGCTCACATTTATTTTGCACGCTATGTTCTGATGGCGTTCACTGAGGGCACACCACCAGCCTGAAGACACGGATACTAGCAAAAATAATACAGACTATACAAGATTTTACATTGCTTTAGTCCTGGAGGTTGTGCTGGTTTAGTTCTGGGTTTAGCACTGAGGTGACAGATTAACTGCCAGGATTTTGTGCAAATGAGGCCAGCAAAAGTGCGAGTAGACAATAACAAGGAGTGTTAGTCTCACCCTCAACCTCAGTGTTTCCCACAGCACTCTATATTTAAGGTGGCCACCTTGCCAATCAGCACTGACCAAGTTGACCAACATTCAATATAGGTTCCATGAAGTAATTTAAAGAATAAAAAAAAAATATGTGATTAAATTAACCTGATTGTGGGGCCTTTGTCTTAAAACAGGCTATGTGGGTTTATGTATTGAGACATTTATTGGATATGTCTTAATAACGACATGAAGCTGTGCATTCGGTTTGCTAAATTGTTTACCACCTTAACAGAATATTCTTTCTGTGGAAAACACTGCATTTTGTGAGAGCATAGATTGTAATGTTGTAAAGGACACTTATTTCACAGCTGGACCAATTAACCCAAATAAACATGTAATAGCCAAATAAAAATATAATCAGCGCTGAATTAACAATTGTCTGTAAAAGTGAGGTCAAATGTGTTGATGATTTAGTTATTGTCTTATAGCCAATTAAATGGCTATAAGACAGTTACATGTACATGCTAATCTGTACTAACAACAGTAACTTTGTTTTAAACACTAGAAATTATTTAACACATTTGTCTTGTCCCTGTTGGCAACTAATGCAGCACCTTTTAACAAATGTATACACAAATATTATTATGACAATATGCCACATTATATGCTGCAATGTTAATATACCACTATATGCTACGTAAAAGACTGTAGAGTGAAACACAACAAATGTTAATTTCAAGTCAGATATAGTTATTTTCATTCTATATTGATTGGTCTTCTCTGTTTTTTTTGTTTTTTTTTAAGTAATCATGTATTTTCCCAGACATGTGTTTTTAAAAGATTGTGAGTGAAAAGATTGAGTGAATATCAAATATTGTTTGTTATGGGTGTGACAAAAGACAAATCTCACATGACAAGATGAGATGAGACACGAAATAAGATTCACGAGACACAATTTCCAGGCGTGGCTGGTTAAAGTAGTGGTTGTTCTGTGTCTTTGCATAGAGTTGGTGTTAGCTGCAGTGGATGCTACTGTTTTCTTACAATCTTTAGATACAGTATTGTTTGTGTTGTCTATCACCCTTTCACCAGTTTCTTATTTCCACTTGAAAAAAAAATGTTGCCACACAGATGATTTAAAGGTGGCAGGTCCATCTTGAAAACTAACTTCACCCTCTCACTCCATCAGCAGTTCTCTTCAGACTTTTGTTCTCTTACCCCTATTGTTTGTCCAAGTGGTGTTGCCGTATCAACATGGCAGATTCATGCACAAATGTGTCTGAGCATGTGCAAATGAAATGTCAACGCAAATCAGGTACTGGCCTAAATCAGGTAGTTACAGACTACCCAGTTTTATTACTTCGTGTTTCAACAACTGCCCAGAGAGGACAAACTGAGCTAGGGTTGGGCCAATGGGATTTTTTTAGACAATACCAATATTCATCCGTCTGTTGTTGAATATTGGACAATGTTGATAACATCATTTAAAATATTGATAGACAATGCTTTACTAAATAAAAATAAAACTGGTATTTTCTTTCTTTCTTTTTTATTTTTTCATTGAAAATGCACATTTGCCCTTTAAAAGGACTATTACATTGTACTACAGTCATTTCCATTCTTTTCTTGGTTATAGATTTGGCTCAGGGGCTCGTTGTAAGGGCTCCCTTTAGCAGTGCTTGCTTGTTGTTGGTATTTCATGTAAACCTCAGGGTGTCGGTTTTTCAAATTAGTTCTTAAATTGGTGGTATTGAATGACTTGACGTGGGATCCTCTTACATAACTTTGCCATTGCATGCATTGCATATTTAAATCCGACTGTCTTCTTTTGACACTGCAAAATCGTTCTGAGGCACATGCTCGAAATGGACGACTGCTTTCAAGGGCTCGACGGTTTCACAGGCACAAACAGACATATTGGCCGATTACAATATTAGCGCCAATATATTGCCCATTCCTAAACTGAGCACTGCTGAAGTAGAAGCACATGTGTGTGTCTTACATGATATTCATGACCTTGATTGATTTTGTTTCACATTTGGTGAAATCCCACTCGCACTTAATGTATTTCCATTGAGTTTGTGCTCAATATATTACATTCTCATAATTTAAAATATCTTTATATATATTAGTCTCATATATATTTCTTTTTTTTAGTGAAAGGTCAGTTTTTCAGCTACAACAGCAACTGTTTTTATTGATAATGTATAACTAGTTAAAAATCAGTCTAGTGAATCAACAGTCTTTCATATCTTTACACTAGGGCTGCACAATAAGCCTCAAACATTAGCCACAGTGGCATGAATCGCAATAATGTGGTAGCCTTTGTGACAGATATTCACAGTTGTTAAAATCTCTCTTTTTTGATGTTATTTATATAATTTTTTTTTCTACTAAATACAACATTTACACATTGCCCCTTTTAAAACTACCCAACTTCACTCATTTCAATATATATTCTGCAACCTGCTAATTTACAAAGACAAAAAATATGAATGAATTTGCAGGAACGGCTTTTTTATTTTTTGTTTGAGGATCTTGTTGGCACTGGCCTACTTTAAACAACCAATGCTGGATTACGAACCCCACATGGTCAATAGATAACTTTATTCACATACTTTCAAATATTGCAAGTACTATTCAACATTATTCACTTACGACATGTTTTGCTCATTTGTCCCACTATACGCTTACACTTTTTTTCCAATACATCTTTTGCGGAGCATGAATAATATTAGAATTGCCGCTCACTGTGAAATGTCCTTGTGCCCAATAATCCATCATCACCTCCACCTGTCATTATGTTAGGGCTGATCGCTGTATAAAGCAGGAAGTGTGTTAAAGCCGTAAACAATGTGTGTTTGTTGAAACTAACCTGCTTTGTGTATGTATTTTTTTCTCTGCTTCTGTTTCCTTCCAGGTTGACTCACCGCTCGAGCGCCTGAACGCCGAAGTTTAAAAAAAATATAACTGAACAGTGGAGGAAGTAGGAAGTAAAGAGCAATTACGACCAAACAAGAGAGGAGTATTAGGAGGTTAGAGAAAGTGAGCAGTGGGTCGTTGTGGCGACAGGAGGAACGTGTAAGTGATTGTGTTGGATTTCTAGTTCAGGTGAGTGTAGGAGCAGGTAGGTCAGAAGTAGGGTCAGACTTAAACGGATAACTGTCCCGACAAAGTGATCACACTGGGAGAAAAAGGAGAAGCGGTGACGAGACGCCACCATGAGCGACCAAAACGTCATCAAGGAAGGCTGGGTCCAGAAAAGAGGTGAGATTATATTGACCTCTTTAATTTTTGTTCATATAAGGCATGGGATGATAACTGGTTAAAGCAGTAACACAAATGTCACCAGTGGAAAAAAGAGTGATTTTAAAGTCTTGGCGTAACGTACTGCTGCATATTTTCATTGTAGCCTATTTGTAATTTACATACAATACAAATGTTTACTAACAATGCAAACATTTACACTGTCATACAGTCACACAGATTCAAAAAGTACACGTAGGGCGACGTGGCCGAGTAGTTAGCGCTTCTGCCTTAAAGCCTGCCTTCTTGCTTTAAGGCAGGAGCGCTAACTACTCGGTCATGTGCACCCTACGTGTATTTTTCAAACCCCGGCCGACTCAAACATCCTCGGCTGACAGTGAGGAGTCTGCATGTCCTCCACATGTTACTGTCGTGTGGGTTCTCTCCGGGTACTCCAGCTTCCTCCCACCGTCCAAAGACATGTACAGGTTAACTGGCAACTCTAAAGTGTCCCTAGTGAATAAATGTGACAGTGAATGGTTGTCTGTCACTGTCTGTCTCTAAGTGTTAACCCTGCGACTAATTGGCCACTGTCCAGGGTGTACCCCACCTCTGGCCCAAAGCTGCTGGGATAGGCTCCAGTCACCCACAACCCCTAAAATGACTAAGCGGTCGAAAATGAATGAATGGATGCTATGCTCTAATGTTTTTTTTTCTTTGTTACAGGAGAGTACATCAAAAACTGGCGACCACGTTACTTTCTGTTAAAGACAGACGGCTCCTTCATAGGATACAAAGATAAACCGCAGGACTCGGACCTTGCGTATCCACTCAACAACTTCTCTGTAGCAAGTAAGGCTCATCCTTTTCTAGCAGAGTTGTAATACTGTTAAATTTTGCCATGTTAGATTCCTGGTCAGGGCAGCTCTTTCAGTGGAGTTTGCATGTTCTACTCGTGTTTCTGTAGATTTCTTCCTTGTTTCCTCCCAGCAATAAACATGTAAAGGACAGAACTCTCTTAAAAAGAGAATTAAATTCTCCCTGTTGAGGGATGCTTGACGTTCAGATTAAAGGCCTGCAAAGTTTTCACATTTTCAAATCTTTAGTCAAATTGAAACAGTCCTTACCAAAGAAAGGTTATTTTAATTTCCTCAGAGGGTATGTTGTATGTTTAGCCTGGCTTCCTGTTTCAAAGTGAGATAAGAAGGTGAGTAATATGAGTAGATGAGCTGTGGTTTTGCTAAAAGAACTATAAAAAGAGTGAATATACAGTACAAATGATTAGTATGATTACTATTTAAGTGATCATTATATAGTATAGATCAAGTACAGTATAGTATAGTCATAAGTTACTTAGACATAATTATTGTGTTTTGTGTCAGAATGTCAGCTGATGAAGACAGAGCGGCCAAAGCCAAACACCTTCATCATCCGTTGTCTGCAGTGGACCACAGTCATCGAGAGGACTTTCCACGTCGACACTCCAGACGAGAGGCGAGTCTGTGCTTCGACAAAGATTTATCCATTCATAGACAGAGAACAAACCGTCGACTGAAGCTAAAAATACAAGCTGCTGCTATTTATAATGCTATAAAAGTACCAGGATAGTCTCTTTTTAAACACACACGTTTGGCTTCAAAGATAATTTGTAATAGGGCTGAGTTATATAGATACACATTATTATCAATCAATACCTTTAATTATTTTACCCGTAAAGAGTAAGGTGTTGTATCACAAAGTTTTTTTTATCACACACAGCTGCTAAATGGCAAACAAACTGCACAAACCTAATAGAAAAGCTTACTAAATACTTTTAAGAAAAATCCAACACACTGCTGTATAATTCATGATGATTGATTGTAAATATCTGGAAGCTTTTTTCAGTATTTTTAGGTAAATGTGGGAGATGGGAAGAAGAGAAAAAAAACAAACTAGGGTGTCAATAATTAAAAAATATTAAAACAAATTAAATTAACAATGTAATGAGAGAATTAAAGAAGAGTGTGGTTGTCATGGTGAAACAATTGATTTGCATTTTAAGGTTGTGGGGCCTTTTAAACTACATTACTATGAAAGTATAATACAAAAGTGTCTGATTGCGATCACAGTGAAAACACACGCTACATAGGAAGCATGTTGTTGTGTTCCCTGGAATCAGTGTTGCTCCGTGTTGCTCCGTGTTTAAGGCAGAATAAAGACAGGAAGTGAGGCGTGGGTCTGAGCTCAAGGGTTCAGTTCCAAAACACATTTATGTGCTCGCTATATTGTTACCTGTTGACATGAAACGCTCATAACATCCGCCAATCTGGAGCGTGAAGCCCACAGACTCGGGGGGTGCTTCTCAAACGGTGGCAGCGGTACCACTGGAGGTACACGGTTTCAATCAAGTGGTGTGTGGCAGTCTCAAAAATATAAAACATAAAATCTATTGAACACAATGTAGGTTTATTCTTTTAACACTAAGTTGAAGATTTGAGGTGTTACTTGAGTAATTCATGTCATGTGATAGCAGCAGAGCAGATAATAATAAAACCATTAAACAGGCGTAGACTTTGTTGGAGCTTCACTTTTACTACATACAGTACTTTGTAATACAGCTGTCAAATGTAATCCACAGCTCTAACAACTAAATGTCATTGGTCGCTACTAGAGCTTAATGATATTTCATTCATTCATTTTCTTGGTCATCTGCTTGGTGGTGTTAGGGCTTGTGGGTGACTGGAGCCTGTCCCAGCAGCTTTGGGCCTTAAGTGGGGTTCACCCTGGACAGTCGCAGGGCTGACAGTCTTATTTGTTTGGCCCAGAATCACAGCAATTGTCTCAAATGGCTTCTCAAGAACAAAAGACAGTAAATATGCAACACATTATATTATATAAAAACTGTTGAAACTAAAGGTCCTATATCTATATTTAGAGCAAGTTTAATCTCTTTTTGTTTCTTCTGATACTGTTATATTATTGTATTTTACTATTATCTTTCCCTAACTTATTTAGATTCTCTTTTGTTCCTACCAATATGCAGTAATGTTGTTCTTTAAGACATTTGCACTTTTCATCTAAACAGTTTTGAACTCCAATTGAAAACCCAAAACAGTTAGATTTTATAGTAATTTCTTTAATAATCTAAAAAAGAAAAAACATAATTAACCCATCAGTATCATCCCATAATTTGAATATTAATTAACAATAATGCGTGTTTTTTTTTTCTAGTAACATGGGTCCTACACGTAAACATAAAATTTTTGGGAGCCCACTTAATCCTGGAAATGACATGGAAAGAAAATCTAAATGTCAAAGAAAATTGAAAGTTTTTCTTCTATTTTATTATTAATTTGTTTTCTTTGGCTTATCCTGTTGTATTTAAGTATTTTAAATTCTTCTAGATTGTGTCTACTTTGTTAACTTTGGGGCACATTTTGTCTGACGTTCAATTGATTTAAAAAAAAAAATAAATAAATAAAAGATGGAACATCACATGTGACTCTTTATAAATTTACAATTGACTCTGAGGCAGCTGCAGTTTTAAATGAAATGAGTGAATTCCAGGTGAAGCCTACACAGGAGACCTGAGGAATAAACGTTTAATGACTGTGTCTACTATAAACTGTAAAAGAAATATAATCTCGGAAATGCCTTAAAAAAATGGGAATCCTTAGATGTTCTTGTGCCTCCTCTTGTTCCACTTCATTAATGCTGAAACAATACTGTAAACAATGTTTGTGTGCTGCAGGGATGAGTGGGCCGAGGCCATCACAATGGTAGCGGAGTCTCTGGCGAAGCAGGAGGAGGAGGGCATTCTGTGCAGCCCCACGTCGCAGATCGAAAATGTCAACGAGGAGGAGATGGACACCACCATCAGTCACTACAAACGGAAGGTAAACACTGCCTCTCTCGAAGACAAACCATCGTCATGATTAATCCTCAGTAAAAAATATGTTTTTTTTTCCTTCTTTGTGCAGACAATGAATGACTTTGACTATCTGAAACTGTTGGGGAAAGGCACATTTGGCAAAGTCATCTTGGTGCGAGAGAAGGCGAGTGGCACATACTACGCCATGAAAATCCTCAAAAAGGAAGTCATCATTGCCAAGGTGCTTTTATACTCTGCATTTTGATATCTGTCAGCCACCTTTTGAGTCACAAAATAGCTTTAGGATGCTCTTTTTTAGATTTCAACGATGTAAAGGCAGATTAAAATTATATCTGTGTTTACTAATTAAAGTGCTAAATATTTTAATTTCTGACTTAATTAGCACTAGTCTTAAATTTCACTGTTATTTTCTCTGTTTCTCACGGCAGGATGAAGTCGCTCACACACTTACAGAAAGTCGAGTACTAAAAAACACTCGGCATCCGTTCCTCACTGTAAGTTTCATAAAGAGCTGTGTAGAATAGAAGGGTTTTAGTTGAGCTTACAGCTGATGGTCTCATGTTTCCTCTCTCTGTGTTTCAGTCCTTGAAGTACTCGTTCCAGACGAAAGACCGACTCTGTTTTGTCATGGAGTACGTCAATGGAGGAGAGGTCAGAGGATACACTTGACTATCACTTTTAAATAAGAGCTTTTGTTGCTGCCAGATATTTTTAAAACATGAGGAATGAGTTCAGCTAAACAGCTAAACTCAAGGCCCGGGGGCCAAATGCGGCCCTTTGCAATGTATTATGTGGCCCTCTATTACATTTAGTTGGCAATATTTTTGGCACTAGGTTTTAGATGGATTTGAACAGGTTTTAGATGAATATGAATCATTTATTTTATTTGTCCACAGTCTCATAAATTAAGACAAATCCAAATAAAACCAGTTCAAATCCATCTTAAACCTGTTCACATCCAACTAAAACATGTTCATATTCAACTAAAACTAGTTTTTATATAAGGAGAAAATATGTTAAATATAACTTTTGTGAGACTTAACTGAAGATAAAACCTCAAAATTTTATAAAAGCTTCCAAGTGTTACAGACAGTGTCAAGGTCATTTTAGTTCATGGGCCACATACACCTCTTTTATCTGATAACAAACTATTAACTATATAACTAACTAATTTTTTTTAAACAACTTTGTTTTAGTTCAAAGAAGTACAGTCACATTATAATGTCAGTGCTATCATCATTTGCACCCGAAAAGTGCTAATGTTGGCAAAAGCTTTCAGCATGAATGTTTAACACAAACTCTTCCTCACAATATGGCTTTGATGCTAATGCTATTTTGCTAACAATAACATAACTACTGTACGTCTCACTGCTGCACCACTGACCTCTCGGTTACAGGTTAAATCCTCCGGCCGGGCCACATGTTTGACACTTGTTCTCTAGACTCTAATGTGAAGATTGTAGCCTGTATCATAGACATTATGGCAAGTTTGAAATATGTATGGTTTTGTGTTGGCAGCTGTTTTTTCATTTGTCGAGAGAAAGAGTTTTTTCGGAGGATCGCACTCGTTTCTACGGAGCTGAGATTGTCTCTGCTCTGGATTACCTACATTCGGCCAAGATTGTCTACCGCGACTTGAAGGTAAAGCTATGGCTACATCGAAATAATTACTGTTTGAGTCCATAGTAATTGTCACACCAGTACATTTTCAAGTAATTCCAGCAAATAGAAGCACAGTTTGTGTATTTATTGCAGCTCTTACATTGTGTGAGCATAAAGCACCACAAATATTGACAGCTGTTTTGTTCTGTCTCAGCTGGAGAACTTGATGTTGGACAAAGACGGACACATTAAGATCACAGACTTTGGACTCTGCAAAGAAGGCATCACCGACACTGCCACCATGAAGACTTTCTGTGGGACGCCCGAGTACCTCGCTCCAGAGGTCAGAGGACACACAAGGACACATACACACACATATACTAGATATGAGTTCAAATCAAGGACTCTGGGATATGTAAGCAGACATGGCTTACAAGAGACTGTGAGTTTGTGTGTATGTTATTTAGCCCGTGTCTGTCCATTCCCCAGGTGCTGGAGGATAATGACTACGGCCGGGCGGTGGACTGGTGGGGGTTGGGCGTCGTAACGTACGAGATGATGTGTGGTCGTCTGCCGTTTTATAACCAGGACCACGAGAAGCTGTTTGAGCTCATTCTCATGGAGGAGATCAAGTTTCCACGAACTCTATCGGCCGACGCCAAGTCACTGTTGTCTGGGCTGCTCATTAAGGACCCCAATAAACGGTATGACAACACAAATACTCCTTGTTCAGTCACTGAGTATTAAACACGTGTCTATTTTAGAGGGTTTAATCAAAGTTCTGAGTCTAAATTTAAAGGAGAAGTATGTGTAATTTTGGCTACCTTTGTGTTATATTGTGCAGTTAGCGTTGCATTTTAACAAAGCAGTAATGACCAATAGTCGTAGTTATCAGCCTCAAACAATATGTGTAGTAAACCCAAATTTTGACCGTAAATCTGACCAAAGCTTAAAAAAAAGATCTATAGCTATGAATGAATTAAAAAAGCTGAAAACTGAACAAAAAGAGAATCAGATGGCTGAGTTCTGCTTCTGATTGTATTTAAAAGATGAGAAGCCAGAGAAAGCAGAAGGACAGGGACAGCCATGTTAATGTCTGAACACCTTGTGTACTATTACATTTCAGAGCTCCTTTAATTAGTGAAAGGCATTAGAGACAAAATAATATCTAATTTCAGTCTTTGAATCATCAGAAAAAGCATAATTGAGCTGAGGTTAAGAGCAATAAGTCTTTGGAAAGTGGTTTGTATGTCGTCAAGCATTGATGTTGTAGTACTCCAGACGGGTCTTGGTTATGTGATAAGGGGCCCTCAAAAATTGAACTTTAAAACCTGTTCAACAATACCTACTGTGAATATGAATATTGTCTTTACATTAGTAATTTAGTTTGTGTTAGTGGGGCCCCAATTTTGGTTTTAGCCCCCAGGGCCCCCTCCTATATTGTTCCGGCCCTGCATGACGCTCATGTTCAGCTTGTAACAGCATGTTGCACACTGCTTTCCTTCAGCCTCGAGGCACATGCCCAGGATTTTGTACCTGTCCATAATTTTGTGTTACATTTCTGTCATAATGAGCTATAACGCACTTGTTTTTTATGAATCACGGTCTCATTATCTCCACAAATATTCTCCACCTCTCACATGTTTAAGAAGCCCTTCTTTTCGCTGTCCACTATTTATTTGACAGCAGTTGTTGCAATGCATTATGGGAGTTGTATTTTGAATGGGGCGAACTATTTTGGTGGGCCATTAATTAACAGAAATCATTTAGCGGACCAGAAATAATATCTCTGTGGCTCGTATCTGGCCTTGTGTTTGACACACATGTTCTAAACCTATCATCTCTGACTAAACTTATTTTTACTCAAACTATTTCATTTAACACTTTTAATGGAGTTTTGATTTTGGTATCCATCAAGTCTGTAGCCTATATGGGCCTATATTTTTTTATTTATTTGTTTAGACTCAACTTCTGGGTCACATTTAGGGGCTGGAGTTATATGAGAGCAGCTCGTCCCGCTCTGAACACATGCAACAGGCAGAGGCTGTGTGGTGTTGTCGCTGAGCGTGACTTGAGAGTTCTTTGTGTTCAAGTCTAAGTCCGAGTCAATAGTTCTCAAGTTCGAGTCAAGTTACGAGTCCTTGTGTCTCCTTGTGTCTCGCTGATGACTCGACTTGAGTCTGAGTCCAGGACTTCAGTACTCCATCTCTGATCTAAGGACTATACTAGACTAGAGTCACAACAGTATTACTGTTTTAAAACTCAGACAGATATTTGTCAGATGAGCAGTCTTTGGTTGTTGTTTGTAAGATTGGTCTTCTTTGGTCCTGTCATTAATTATTTAAATACTCTTCAGTAATGGCCAGTATGGCAATATAACATGAGCTTTAGACTTGTCAAGTTTTTTTTATCATTTTAATTGCAGGTCTGAAGAGAGCCCCTGAGGCGTTTTCTACTTTCTAGACAAAAGAAACACAAAAAAAAACAACGAACTTATTCACCTTGTTCAGTTATTTCTGGATCCGATGGATATTCTGGTTTCATGTTTGATGTTTCCTCTGTTCATCACAGACTCGGTGGCGGACCAGACGACGCAAAGGAGATCATGAGACACAGTTTCTTCGGCACAATCGACTGGCAGGACGTCTACGATAAAAAGGCAAGTAGAATAAAGCAGAGACAAAGCCACACATCATCTCACATTTCACTGGTGATTACTCAGATGTTGTACTTCCGATATTTCAGGGTTACCTCATTTTAAGTCTGACTAGAATTTAAATAAACAATTACCTCATCTCAGACTAATGCGGCTTATACACAAAGAAAACACACAAACACAGTGAAATGATGCCTTAAATAGAACACTTGGAAGTTTTGGACTGATTACAAACAAATTTTCAACATTTTAGGTTCAAATCTAGCAGCCTTTTTACCGTTCTTGTTTATTTAAATTATTTGTGTTTCACTTATTTCTGACCTAAATGACCTCTGACCTCACTTCCTGTGTATTGCAGCTGGTCCCGCCCTTCATGCCGCAGGTTTCCTCGGAGACGGACACGCGCTACTTCGATGAGGAGTTCACAGCACAGACCATCACCATCACTCCTCCAGAGAAATGTGAGCCAATCTGTAGTAATTAGAACGAACTATTAACATTAGTGCCTGGATAAATAAATAGTCTTACCTCAAATTATCTTACGTGCATTGTGTTTAATGTAATTTACTAAATATGTTGTGTCCTCATTGTTTGCTTATGTCATATTCAGATGCATGTCTTCTCCCAATAATCCAAAATCTGCCATTTAAAATGTCCTTTATTTGCCAAATACTTTCATTAGACAAGGTTAAAAGACACTTTCTCCACACTATGCAACACCTTAGAGGGCTTATTTTTGTCTCCGATTGAACCCAAGTTTATTCTCCCAAAACTATTAACTCTCTCTTAGGGATTGAGGCAAATAATCAGATCACATTGAACTTAAATGTTAATATTAATGTTGATTTGAGGTTTTGTTGTGGATACGATTTCATTGTAAACAGATATTGCTATAAATGACGCTCTTGAGGAAAGGATGTCCCATTGAGCTTAACTCATTTCTCCTCAATTCCTACTCTCCTGTCTTCTGGCGGGACTAAGACACGAGGAGTGGATGCAAATAGAGAGGAAACAGATTTGAAATATACCCTTGGCATTGATTTCTATTCTGCTAATGTAGGAGCATGCATCTTTAGGATCTGTCACTACAGTGCTACAACCTGGCTGGAGGTAGAAATAAACAAGGGACACATAAACGGCTCAGTATGCATTTATCAAAAGTATTTTTTTTTTTTTTAGAGATACTCGTCTCAAACACTTTATTCTCTGGCCTTAATACAGTGTCAAACAACAACATCTCAAGAACATTTTACAAACTTAAGTTGCTTCAAGTAAGTATAGTCAGGCACCCGAAACTGTCATCTGTGTGAATCATCTGTGGCCAGGTTCTGCATTAGTGTGACCCTTGACCTCTTTAAAGTCTTATTGTATTACGTATCTACTTTACTATATAACAAGAAACTAGACTAAACATCCAGTGAGCCTTTTAGGAACTTAGAAATATAGTCTTCATATAAGTTTTTGGTCTAATACTTATACTTATGGTGGAAGACATTTAAATTGTAGGTTGAATGATGTTCTATTGTTCTCTTTTTCTTACATGTGTTTCTTCAGATGACGAGGATGGGATGGATGCGGCGGACAACGAGCGGCGGCCTCATTTCCCTCAGTTCTCGTACTCTGCCAGCGGTCGGGAGTGAGCCCTGTCCTACTGCTGCTGCCTCGTTCCATTCGTGGCCATTTTGAGGAAAAAACGTAGCCATTTTAGGAAAAAAAAAAAAATACCAGTCTCCCCTCTTTTTTCCCTTTCTGCCTCTTTGCAGATGGGAAAAAGTCTTTTTAGGGACTTTAAAGAGGTTTTTGCACAGTGGGATAGCCCCACACTAAAAAATAAGTCTCCTACATTTTCAGCGCTATTTACTGCAGAAGGCAATGTTTTTGTTATTTATTTTTCTCGTCAGTATTAAGTTGTCAACCTGATCCATCTTTTGTCGTTTCTGCCCTTTTTCTTGTTCTTCTTTTGACTTTTTTGCACTTGGTTTGGAAGAGCCGTTTTAGGGAACAAAAAACCAAAAATGTTGCCTTACGTGTGCAGATGTTTCGTCTCATACCGACAGGGTGTTTCTTCTTTTTGGGGCGGGGGGATTTCTGGGGGGTTTGTTAGGGATGTTTTAGTTGAGGATAAGTGCATGGCTCGTGGTTCATTCGACAAAGAAAAAAAAAACAACAACAAAAAAAAACAAAGAAAGAAAAATGAAAAAAAGACAAAAAAAATTGTCATGTGTCGTCATGGCAGCGCACATTTCCATTCCCATGACGACAAAATCACTGTCTGCTGTCGATCGAGAAAAAAGACCGATGAGAACGAATGAGTCTGTATCATTCCCGTCATTGTGGCAGTGTTGTATTTTTAGCTCTGCATTTCCTCGTGCTTTATTTTGAAGGTATAGTTCAGTTTTTGTGGGTTCATATGAGGCTAGTGTTATTACATCGACATAACAGTCAATAGTTAACCCAGTTTGGAGAAGCAGGCAGGAGCAAGGAGACGGGGATTAGATTATCTAGAACTAGAAAAGGAAAGCAGAACTAAGTAAGATGAAGTTTTTGGTTTAGATGCGCCAAAAGGGGATAGAGCGCGCTTCAAACACATGCTACAACACAATTAACAATCGTAAGGACTAAAAATGTTACTTAGTTCTGCTTTAAGCTTTTGAGGATCAAGCCTTTAGGACAACAATGTTTTTAGACCTAGCTTAATAATAGCGTGGTAATATTTTGGTTGCACTTGACGTCACTTCCTGCTGGAGTTCTCAAATGAAAAGCAGGTAGTTTTTGTTTTTTTATTAAAGTGCTGCTAAAGTGAAAATATGCCAGTGTTTTTCATAGTTTATGTTTGCTCAACTGACCGAACCAATCCATAAAAACCAAGAAAACAACAGGGTTTCCTTAAAGTTCCCAAGAAAGTTGTCTAAATAAGAAAAAAAACAAAACTTGATTTGTGGTCAAAGTAGAGTCAGAAGCAAATCTGAGCATTAAATTATATGGTTGTTTTTTTTTTTGTTTTTTTTTTTTACTCCATGTGTTTCCAGCCATGGTTTAGAAACCTCCTGATAATTTACTAGTATCAACTTTTATTACCATGCTATTATTATTACCTTGCTGCAATATCACGCGCTACAAATAGATTAACTGTAATATATAAGACGTCAAATGTCCTGCGTTACCATTAAAATAACATCAATACACAGTGGAAATCTTCTCTTACTGTTGTCAGAAAAGAGAATTAGGCTCTATAGACCAACATGTTTCGTTCAACAATGGTTTATGAGTTGTTTTTTTTCTCGTCTGGTGACTGTACTCTCGAATGCACCTCATATGACTTGATTTAAAGCTGAACTATGCCTTTTTGATGTGTTCATTTGTTTGTGTAAAACAGAAAAACACTAAACTGCCAGTATCTGCACAGTTCACTCAGGCGCCACAGAGCACAACAACCGCGTTCACACTCAAAGCTTTCCACAGTTTATCAGCTTCTCACCATTTTACCTCTTCATCTTCCTCAACATCCACCTCCTCAAGTTTTTAACTCGACTAAACGCTGACATAACAAATAACTATACTGTTAGACAAGTCTTTTTTTTATGGCCTTTTAATTCATTGTCACAGGTTGAATTAATTATGGCCAACTCTAGTGACATGTAAGAGGAAGTACACTAAATACATACATTTTTCTTCTTATTCTACTGTTTATTCCAGCAGTAAACACAGTTATATTGTATACCTCTAGCTTCTGAGGTCACTACACAGGAGACACTTTTATGTTCATGGAAATGCACCTCATGAGCATTTTTTTTTTCTTTTCTTTTTGCAACATTTCCAGCATTTGCTTTAGGTTTGCTTCAAGAGCTATGGGAACACAACTATCTTCCTCCTCTTTCTCCTTGTAGCTGTAGGAATTAGTGGGAAGGATGTTTACACAGGGAAAACATGGCTTATTTTATGTATGTAACGTTTTATGTATGTGGGACGTGGGGCCAACATTATGCTGTCATCACACACACACCACACACACCACACACACACACACACACACACACACACACACACACTTGGGCAAACACATCCCAGCACTTACAAAAAAATAAAAAACAAAATGTGCGGCTGAAAGCTGCAGTTATTCACATAAAACTAGTGAAACTTCCAATATTAAACGCTTCAAAATGGACACAGAGACGGTTAAAGTAAAACCATAGACAGTAGATGGATAGTGGATCAATCAAGGAATATGTGGAAGTGAGGGCTGCCTCCATGAAACTCCTTTTAAATGTCACAAAAGCACGTTTTAAACGTGGTTAATAAGGTTAAAAACAGTCTAAGCAGCTGTCACATTAACTTAGGGACAACAGACTTTTGATTATGCTAGCTTATGTAGCTGCTTCTAGCATTGTCGAACTTTTCTAGCCTCATTTTACAAGAACAGTTCAACTCTACTGGGTCTAAACATTTCAGTGTCTGTCGCTAATGCTTTGTCTTTGATGTTAGCATCATGAGCTAGCAACTCCTTAGCGCTTCATGCACTTTTTAAAAAATATAGCAAGTTATGCATTAAAAAGGTTACATTGCAGTTTATTAGTTCAGTAATTGTCTCAGTAAAGTAAGTAATTACAATGCTAATCAAATTTCTTTACTTGAGATGCGCCGGTTAAAAGAAAGCACTTTGTTCTCGGATATTCCTCTGAGGTATTTATTTAATGAAACATCTCAGCAGCTCCAGTGGAAGTTTAAATACTAAACATTTAGCGATAACTGCAGAATTGATCTTGTTTTTTAGGCTTCCTGGACATTATGTAGATATTTTGTGAATTAAAGATCTTAAATTTGTGTTTTTTTTCCCATCTAAAACATTTACATTGATTTTTTTTTAATGGAAAGTAGGAAAAATAAACAGTTTTGATAAAGTGGGCTTGAGTAATTTGTGAGATTGGAAAATTTAGGTGCAATTTCAATAAACCGTTTGACAAAAGAGGGAATTACATGTTTTGGGAAGAAAATACTTGCAGCTTTGGGCTTTCTGGACCTTTTTATATAACCCCCCCCCAAAAAAATAAAATAAAATAAAATAGCCAAAAGCAATTGAAGTGATCCATCTGAAGGCGTAATATTGGAAGTTTTTGTCTGACACACAGTGAGTGAAAACTGAACAGAAAGACCAAAGTAACAGAAAAAGTTGGTTATTTGTCACATATTCGAGATGCTGGGATGTGTCCTGTCAGTATTACATTCATTAAATCACTGATCATGTGACCTGATCCTGAGAAAACTGAGCCGTTGTGTTCGAGGACTGTGGGAGATTCTCGTAAAAGTTGCCCCATTTTCTTGATGTAAATATGCAATGCCTTTTCTTTATTTTATTTTTGTGTTAAGATAACAGACATTTCTATGTGTGTGTGACTGACTTGAGTTTTACAGATGAAAATAACCACAGATACGTTTAAAAATGGAGATACTGTAAAGAGACTGGACACAAACAGTAATATTATTTTACTGTATCAGATGATGTTGTTCCTTCCCTCCGTCGCCACGGGTGACCGTAAACTTTCTCCTTGGACTTGAAAAAAAAACAGAAGAAGGCGGCACCGCGGTGGACGATTTATTCTTTGCAGTGCTGGTTCATCAGGTTCCAATCCCATCAGCCCTTTTGTACCATAGTTTGGTTTATGTTCGTCATCTAGACAAGCATTTCCTGTATGTCGTTTAAAAAACAAAACAAAACAAAAAAAAAGGCACCTCTTGAAAAGTCGCTGGATGATGATGGATGCATTAATGAAGTTTTTTTCTTTTCTTTTTGGGATTGTTTGTTTTCTTACCAAAACATTAGGGCAAGAACCCAGTAGTGGACTTGCATTGCCGTGGTAGTATTTATTTTGAATTAAATTAAAAGGAAATACATTTCAGGGTTTCTGTCGTCTTGACTCTTTACTTCATCTGCAACAGTCAAATATCACAACTCAAAAATAACTTTTTAGCTTATAACACAGACCTTCAAAAGTCAAATCAAAATGTTTAGTATGTGTTATTGAAAACACAAATAAAATGAACATAGGTGTGAAAGCTAGTGAAAAGCTTCATTATGGTTACAGGGAAGACATAGTAACAGATACAGAAATATACTGTAGAAATGTGTGGCCGATATGAAGTTGATAAAAGGGCTTTGCACAAGGTTGGATCAATTCTAAAAAAACTAAGTCTTCAAGCTGAAAAATGAAGTTTTTAAATTTAGTTCAAATGTTTGTACACATTACTTAAATATCCGACATCCTAATGTGGTAATTTCAATTAACTATTGCTTTTAAAGAAATTTAAAAATTTAATGTTTAAACCAATTCTTTACCTAAACTTAAAAGTATCTTACAAGATATTTGGAGATAATTGTGTTTAAGCAGCATTAACCAAAGTACTTCTATTACTTTAAATTTTAGAGCCACAGGCTTTACAAAAAAAAAAAAAAACACACAATTACAGCTGTTCACTAAATCCTCAAAATAAAACAACTTGACTTTAAATTACTCTTAAAATATAATTATCTCTGTAAAGTCTTATTACTCATCCTCTTAAAGACAAATTAACAAAACAATATAAAAGAATTAATCATACTTATTTTCATCCAACAGTTCAAACTTGGTCCTTTAATTGAAAAAAAGCACTCACAAAGATAATAATCATCCACTTTGACCTTCGACCTTCTTGTTCCCTGGATGACAGCTCTGATATGTCTGAACACTCCACTGTTTCTGGTTTCTTTTCGGTCTTCAGTCGGTGCAGTTTCTCTCAGACTCTGGCCTTTGGGATTCAGACGTCCTTTACACTTTACAGTCCAGACTCCAGACTCACTCTGGAATCGGGGGCGGCCAGTCCACATCCACAGACTAAAAAAATTTAAATAACAAGAAGAAAGAAACAGGATATTCAAACCTGAGGACATTAAAATGCTCTTGAAAGATTCAAGAAGGATTCAAAGGGTTATTCAAACACTACAGTATTTGGACCAAAATTCAATATGTCAGGAAAGTTTAGGAGCTTTACATCTATAAAGTTAGTGGTAGTTACTGTTTATGGACAAAGCTTAGAGCATTTAAAGAGCCTCACCTCTACGTCCAGCTCCAGGATGTCCGTCTCCGTCTTCAGCAGCAGGCACATGTTTGGTTTAGTTCGGCCAAAGTCTCCGTGAACGAACTCCTTTATGTAACTGAGGTGGTGTTAAGAAGCCTTTTCTTTCATGACTGGGGCCTGATCTTTCCTCATTTGTGTCAGTTCTTGAGTCCAAAATACTTCAATAAACCGCCAATAAAACCAAACACAGATATGGACATGTGGTATTTAATGACTTGAGTTAAAACTAGAATGTTGTCTAGTGTTTTCTGCCTCCTTCTTCCCTCAATTCTATTTTTATTTGCCCTTATAGCAGCCAGTGGTTCCAATATTATGTTAAAATAACAGGTGGAGGTGGGGCATACATCCATTACGACATTACTTCATTTTTAAGAAGCCTTTCTGAAACATATAAGAAAATGACAGAATCCCTGAAACTATTTAGACTATTTAAACCTAAAAATAAATAATTACTTTATCTATACTGTACAACGTCACTTTCTCTCTAATAGAACACGCCTAGGTTACAATAAGTATTGTCTCAAGCTTTTCTACAGTCGACCAATGAAAAGAAATCTGACCAAGAGCCTCAAAGACACATTACTCGTCAAACCCAAGAATTAAAGCGGCCCTGTTACTTTTATCCAGTAGCACCGCGTAACTTTAAAGCCCAAAAATATATTCTCTCATTTAATGGTTCTTAGACACGAGAGCGGCAGAAACATGCCTCTCTCAGGGACACAGTACCCTCCGCTGAACACAAACATATTTAAATGATAGCTTTCCTGTCGGGACGAGGAGAGATGCTTTACAGCACAGGTGACAAACATGCAGCCCAATGTTTTATTTGGCCCATCATTACATTTAATGGGTGATATTTTTTATGCGTTAATCAGAGACAAGCTACCAAGCTATTCTAATGATCTGTAAAAAGGGAAGAATGCCGCTGTAAAAGGATCACACTAAACTAAAGTAAATGGACTTAAACAGGTTTTAGTCAGATTTGAAGACGTTTTAGATGGATTTAAACGAGCATTGTTTTGGATTTAAACAGGTTTTAGTCGGATTTGAACAGGTTTTAGTCATATTTGAGCAGGTTTTAGTCAGATTTGAGCAGGTTTTAGTCAGATTCTAGCAGGTTTTAGTCAGATTTGAGCAGGTTTTAGTCAGATTTGAGCAGGTTTTAGTCAAATTTGAGCAGGTTTTAGTCAGATTTGAGCAGGTTTTAGTCAAATTTGAGCAGGTTTTAGTCAAATTTGAGCAAGTTTTAGTCATATTTGAGCAGGTTTTAGTGGGATTTGAGCAGGTTTAAGTTGTATTTGAACTGTTTAAGATGGAATTTACAAAATGATGCATGAGAATGGGTAATACATAAAAAGGGAGAATGTTAAAAACAAACGGCTCTAACAAAGACTCAAACTTATGGTCATTTCAGTTCATCGTCCTGACACTTAACAGAGTGAGAGGATACGTCCCGGCCTGCGTCTTCAGTCCCAGGTAGAAGTGGTGTTGATCCACGAAGCGTGTGGTCATGCTGTGGATGACTCTCGGCCTCACTGCCAGCGCTCGGCGATGAAGCACACGCAGAGGGGTCTTCTGATCCAGGGTCAGCTCCTAAACAAAAGAATCATTTAAGACCTACTACAGGGAAAAAAATAAAACGGGTACTGTAAAATGAGCATAACTGTGTTCATGCGTGCTCTTCTTGTACAACATTGCAAAATCCAATAAGAAACAAAAACATTGCATACGTCTATACCTTATTTAGGGCAGTACAGTAGGATGTATTTTCTAATCAAAAAAGATAGATACAATGCTGCACAAAGGATGAGGAAATTCCCAAATTAGTGGTAAATTCTACCTAAAAAGAAGTCTAGATGTAAATGTTTTGGCTCGATGTTATTGCGATATAAGCAGTTCAATGGAGTTATAGATACTGCTGTTGTGGATGTAAGTGATAATATATTAGTTATAGTGCCTTGATGTCATCGAGGAAGTGGATGTCCTCTTTCTCAATGGGTTTCTGAGTCCAGACCAGAGCTGTGTACGACTTGGTTTTGTCCTCTTCGCCCTCCTTCATTCGACTCATGGCCTCTCTGCAGAACATCACAAACAGGTGCAGGAATTAGAGCCTGCTGTAGGTTTAAAGCTCTCCTAACAGTGCACTCCTGATGTGGAGCTGGACAGCAAGAAGTGATGGCACAAGTTCTATAAAAACACTATTATCTTTCATATGTTACTGCTTATACTGCCATGTGCAGGTAAAAGGGGCATTTATCAAGGCCTAAGCAATCAAATAACCAAGTCTAAACCATAGAGTTAACCCAGATTTTTCAGTTTACCTGGACACAATCTGTAGATCCCGAACACGGATTTTGTCTGAAGAGCTGTTTATCGTCTAAAAACAAGAAAAGTCAGATTAATCCTGCTCATATCATTGAGTTTTAGTACATTTGATCGAATAGATGTCATTATAGACCTATAATATGAGGTGAGTTTAAGAAAATATGGAGATAATGAACCTCTTGAAGCTGTTTCATTGTGACTCGACTGAACCAGGATTTGTGAGGGTTTTGCAGCTCCATCGCAAAAGGACGACCTGAAAATCCCCAAATTACACAATTAGAATATTTAATCAGCGCTCTTTTTTTTTTTTTTTTTAGGAGAGACATTTGCCTGACAACTGAGTAGACGCCAAACATTTTTCATTCAGGACACACTACCTCAAACACCTTTGTTTTAAAATAGCTTTACATCTCAGCCAATCACAGCTCAAGAAAGAAAAATATAAACCAGGTGGCTAGAGTACACAGCCGTCAGCATTAAAAGAAAAGATAGGATATAAAATAAATGTGTCTCACCGTTTCCTAGTGTCCGTACGTCTACATCTTCTCTTCCAGACGAGGAGAAATTAAACCCTGCCAAGAAAGCAGAATGTTAAAAACACATCACAGGTAATCTTTCAATCGGCTCCGGTTTTTATGTCTGTGTGCTCACTCACCACTGGCCCTGAACGCAGCCAGGACAGGTTCAGCGATGAGCTCCTCCACAGACGACTCCATCCTCCGCTCTCCGTCGATGAGCCACGGCGTCTGAGGCAAACTGCGGCAGAACTTATTGTAGCGTCCTGCAGATCAAAAAAAAACTTTAAATTAAACTAACTATTGTCTTTACTTGGCTCAGAGTCTGACTAAACGTGTCATGATATGTACATATGTCCTAAAAAAACACTGTCGCTATCGCAGCTGTTTTGGTCCGTGATGTGAAAGATTAATGGAAAAATGTGGAGTGTACTCAAAACTGGGAATACTTCTGTCAAGTTGTGTATGTACACTGGGACACAGAAAGCAGGTGAAGAAACTGGCCTAGAAGAGCTATGCCTGTAGCGCAGCTGTTCATGTGAATGTTTGTGAGCTCTGGGAGGAAGGGGTTTCTTTATTTCTGGCTTTTGGGAAATGTTCCTGAGCTTGATACAGTGTCCAGAGACAGATGGTGTTGTTTGTTTTCTTGTTTTCTGACTCAACCTCTTCCATAGTTTTTAAGAACCGTTTTAGGGGTGTTAGAAAAAAATAGATTCTGTTAAATATCGCGATATTTCATGACGCAATTCAAATTACAGCCGCATCAATTTCTTTCAAATTTAAATTTTTAATAAAATGAAAATTTGCATCAAAATCAAACATTGTGTTGAGTATTTCTGCAACAATTGAGTTTATTGCATTTACTTAAAAAGAAAGTGTGTGAGATACAGTTTCAGTGCTCACTAATTTGATTGCAATATATCATCTTACAATACAGTATCGTGATACATCGTATCGTGGCATATGTATCGTGATACGTATCGTATCGCCAGCTGCTTTCCAATACACACTTTAAAATAGAGATTAAAATAAACCTGCTATGAAGACAGATGTGTGAAGGCACTGGACGTCCTGAGAAATGCAGCTGGAGCTGGGACGTGTCGGGGGAGACGGGTAATGTCTGAGAAGAGTAAAAGAAAATACAACCACAATAGGATTTAGGTCAATGAAAAAAAAATAGAAAAACATCTGTCAATCCATACGCAGTCCTTACTTTAAGAATTTGGCTTCAGAGATTTTCTCCAAAGCTTTGACCACAGCCATCCGAGTGAAAACTGACTGAACAACAGAAAAAAGCAGACATTCAGGAAGGCTACAAGACCCTAGGATGTTTCAGAAAACTTAAAAACATCTAACAGACATTTTAATAAATTTAGCGTCTTTCTTTCACCTGTTTATTTTTTGTGGGTCTGAAGCAGTCGGGACACGTTATTGCTCTGTGGAGAAACACAAACCGAGAGATGTCAAGGGTCAGTTTTTATAAAAAGAAAACAAGAAACACAGGTGTAATACTTACAGGAAATGACAGTCTGCGTCGGTTTCTGGGTGAGTGAACTCTACACTGACCTCAAACGCACTCTGAAAAACAAAAACAGTGACAATGAAGCGACACTTTCCTTTAAAATCCAGTCATTTCCAGAAAAACCGAGGTGTTGTTGTGTACCCTGGTAACCACAGCGGCGCCCTTCAGCTCTTTGGAGACCAGACCCTGCATGACCCACTTGAACGCTTCCTTCACTTGGATCAAGTCGTCTTTTCCCAAAACACTACTCTTCTCTCTAAAAAAGGAAAAAAGAAAGTGATGCTAATGGATTTTTTTTTAAAGGGTACATGATTTTAAAACCTAAAAACTCTAAAGTAAAAGAGTACCCACCTTAATTCAGCCTTTACATGAAGCCAACATGAATGCTGTAGAAAAATGACATACGAATGTTTATTTTATTTGGTCTAAGAAAAAAGGAAAATTACACAAATTAATTGCACAAATTACTTACTAAAAATATTTAATAATGCAGAAATTACCTTTTCGATTTGATCATATTACTGTCGGGGGTTCAACACTCTTTAATAATAATTTTACTTTCAGTATTTTTATTTTTTTTTTAACCAGTAATTATTCAGACTATACTTATTTTTTTAGCTTTTTATTGAAATGCCCTCAAACAAAAAACTACCTCAGGCTCAGAGCGTCAGTGGGTAAATGGATGTGTCGGTGTATTTTCATGCAACATTCACCAAACGTGGGAAGTAGAATACTATTTTCAAGATTAGAAAACTACTGTACATCCAGATTTTTCGTGGTGTGTGGGAATCTTGAACTGTTTCTTATTCACTGGCCAGACTTAGGTTTGCTTTGAGTGTTGTTACCTCTCGGACACACAGCTGAGCAGGAAGAGACACGGACAGAACCAACGAGTCAAACTCATAATTCTCAGCCTTCACTGCATCTGCGATCTGTAAAAAAACAAATAAAACAACAGATAAATACTGGGTCACTGCTGTCACTGAGAAGAATAAACGCTACATTAATATATAATCAGACAGTTTCTCATTCACCTTTAAAGCCTGGGTTTGGCTGCAGTGCTCCTGTAAAATCCCTAAACACAAAACACAAACCAAAGCCTCCTCATCCTGCAGTGGTTCAGTCTCTTCAGGTTTGAAACGTTTAGTGGGCGGGGCTTCAGCTGCTTCCTGCTTAGCTTCTGTGTCTGATTGGCTTTTCTTGTTTGTGGTTTCTTCTGACTCTGTTGAATTGTCTTCCTCGCTGATAAAAGCGTTGAGATCCTTTAGTATTTCCTGCAAAGAAAAATGTCCCAGAAATAATGAAGAGATCCTTTATTTTGTAGGTTACACATCAGGTCTGACAGGCTTCAACATGAGCCTTGGTTTTTGCAATTTGTGTCTCAAAATCTTCCTTAGAGCAACAGAAAGTTACTGATCTACTTTAAAATGTAACAGGAGGCAAAGTAGTTCATCCAGTGAGCCTCTTTGGTGCACTGCTAAATGTCTGTCTATAGGGTCAAGGGTTGTAAAAACAGTCTGATCCCAGTTACCTGAGGCTGTCGTTTGTACGCTGACTGGACGCTGACGCAGCAGAAACGCAGGACACATCGAGGACAGCAGCCGGACGACAGCAGCTTCTGGACCAGAGCTTTGTCTTTCTCCTTCAGCGGCAACATCTCTGAAAACTAACGCACAACATTAACTTTTGTGGTCAGCAATCACAAATAATAACTTTTTATTACAATGACCAAAAAGTGTCAAAAGCAAAAAAAGGAGCATTACCTCTGTCTAACACTGAACTGGAATTTATACAGTTCTCTGAGTTTAAGTATTAAAATAAAAATACTTATTTAAATACCTACTCTGTTGAGTTGGTATTTAAATGACCTTGTATTTTCTTTGTTCTATGATAATATAATAAAGATGTGTTTTTGTCTAACAGTGGCTTTGAACAAAAAAAAGAAAAATGCAATAAATCCAACTGTACTATAATAAAACAATATAAGCTTTGTTCTGAAAATATTTTCTTTTTAATGCTTCTAAAAAAAAAAGTAAGTTATTAGAAATCCCTAAAATATTGCATAATTTTGCACTATGTGTAAAATGTTTTTAAATAAAAAAAGTCTTTCCAAAAGAACTGATTTCTTTTTTTGCACATTTAATTGGAATCTATTGAAAAATGGGAAAAATCCTAAAGAACTATGTGACTACAGGAAAGGAGGTTACTTTGAGATTATTGTATATTATCCATCTTTTATTTTATTGACTGTAGATGTTATCTAGTCTCTCAGTCATGAAAAGTGCACTGTCACAAGTTTAATGTTTTGTGTAATTCTTCATCAAAAAAAATAAATAATGCATCTAATTTGAGCTGGAAACAGTCACTGTGCTACTCTTACCTTTCTGTTATACTCTTTACCTGCAATTTTAAAAAACAAATAATAAAACAAACAAAAAAATAAAGCCAAAAAAATCAAGCGCATTGAAATTATTCATAAAGTTTACTGCATCAGATTCAGGAAGAAGGTGATGTTTTAATTGTTTTCTTGGAAAGATTTCGAGGGAAGTAAATTAAGCTGCAAAAAGTACCAAGAAAAACTAAAACCAGGACTGAACCATGAGCTAAACTAAAGACCATACTCTGGACTACAACAAACAGGAGTAGCTACTAAACCGAGGACTAAACCATGACTTAATCAAGACTAAATCAAGACTAAAACCAGGGCTAGACTTCAGCAGGAGGTCGTACCTTTAGCCGTCGCTTGTCAGATGAATATTATGATTTTAAAAGCGACTTATGATCAGAAATAACCACTAGATGAATAGCTTCCTTCTTCAGCTGATTCTCACATGGAGGATGTCGCTGCCACTTCTTCTTCTGCTGTTGTGCAGTGCTGTTATAAAAAGGCTATTACTGCCACCTCTCGAGCTGGAGGCGCTACTACTCTTTCTTTATTTAGACCATGTAACTAACTTTTTCATGCTGTATATTCACAGAAAAAGACAAAAGGAGACATATTGTGTGGCAAAACAAGGCCAAGATAAAGACAAAGTGATCCTGAGACAGAATTCAAGACTTAGGCCAGTGTCGAGCCTAAAACCGTACGACCAGAACCAGTCCCGTCAACACAGTTTTTCATATTCTCCACAAATTACTGAGTCTCGTTACATTTAGTAGGGAATATTTTTGCCACTGGGTTTTAGATGGAGTTGAACAGGTTTTAAAACATGTTCAACTCCAAATAAAACCTGTTCAAATTAAACTAAAACCTGTTCAAATCCAACTAAAACCTGTTCTAATCCAACTAAAACCTGTTTACATAAAAAGAGTGAAAGATAACTTTTGTAAGTCTCAAATGACACAGAAGGACCTGAGTCTGTGGTCCACCTCCAACTCAAAGAGAAAGGGCACTCCTTTGAGGACAGCTGTGCCCAAACCTTGGCCAGGGAGGCCAGATGGTTGGAGAGGGGTGTGAAGGAGGAGGTGGTCTGAGGTACATCCTGCCCTGTATTTACAACAGTGTTCTGAAACCTAACTCAAAACAGTTTCACTCTGAAGGACAACAACACCTGCAGAGTGCAGTTCTGTTAACATGGAGCATAACGACTCTCCCATCAGGAGACACTGCTGTTTCAACTCTCAACCACAATTGTGACTCAGGCGTTAAACAACCGTCAAACAACCCAAAGATTAGATCATATTTAGCAACTATCTTGTTCCTTAAATTGTAATGTTACATAGCTGTTGGAGTGAGATTATTTATCTTCCTTTTTTTTTACTCCAGGGCATTGCGACATGTTTTCTGTATAAAATTAAAATCACTCTAACACCAGCATAAAATAATCTACAGCAGTTACTCAACAAGCAACCTACTCATCTGTAACAGGTAACTAACTCTCGTCTCCATTTACAGAGAGTCTTTAGTGATAATGGGAGCTAATACATGTTTATTTATTTATTTTTTAGTGTGTATGAGCCAATTTTTCATTCTTGTTTTTTTGTAATAAGCTTATAAATGACCAAATCAGATCAAATAGATTTATTTATGTGTATTAGGTGTGTGTTTTCAAACAAAATGAACTTGACAAGGCCAGAAAACATAGTGCGTGTTTGTTTGTTGTTTGCAGATGGCTGAGCGGCGCCTGACGGCTCTTCTTTTGGCCGTAGTGCTGTCGGTTCAAAACAGTGCAATGGCTGTGGATGAGACTGAACTGGCAGAACTTGTAAACAACCTCCTGAATGTGTAAATCCTTAAAGAACACAACTGTCATCTATCTCCAAGTTTGGAGAAGCAGACAGGAGCAATGTCACAGGCTTTGTTTTGTGAGTAGCTGCAAACGGGGCCAGAAAAAAAGCAACTAACAAGGATTATAAAACGTCCAAAACTACTGTTAAACTATAATTATACTGATTTCAATAGTTTGGACAGCTTTTAAAACATGTTATGTTCATCTTAGGCTTTTGTTATACACTAATAATATCTTTCTGCCCTTTGCAGGTACAAACCAGCTAATATGGAGAATCTGTAAGTTTATCTTCTTTTTTGTATGTGCTACACCCTCTTTTTACCCCCTACTCGGAGCACTCGAGTTACATTAATGTTTCAGTTTATTTTACATCTACACATCTAAGCATATCTGACAGAAGTGTTTAATGTATAAAACAAAATATAAGTAATTTAAGCCATCATAACCATAAAACTTAGATACAGGTTAAAATGGTTGTACAAATCAACATAGTCTATATTTTCAACTTCATCAATTGTGTGTTTTTCTTTTTTAATTTTTTATAGCCCTGACCCTCCAATGTTCAGTTTGGCTGTGAGTGTCCCATTGAACCCTGAGACGCAGCGCTATGACTTTAGTCAAGTTACTGCAGCAGACGATGCCCAAACTGTGAAGACTGCTCTGAACAGGTGCCAGGTTTACACTGGCAACAGAGTGGTAGGAGCCACACTTCTTAAATGGCCCGACGTTAAAAAGCAGTGTCCTAATGAGCCCATAGAATGGGATTTTCTGCGTCAAGAATGCCCTGATGCTAGAACATGGGCTGATTTAATACCATGTGAAAAGAAGATTGACAAACTCAAAAGCAAAGGCAAAATGCCAAATGGTTTAGCTGACCATGCAGAATACCGTGTCCTTCAGAGTTTTAACACACTGGTGAACAGACTCAACACAGCAGGAGGGGTTAGTAGAAATGACCTAATGCTGTTTTACGTCTATAAAGCCCCATGTGACACAAGATGCTCAGACACTATCAATAAATTTCGCATTCTTGAAGCCATAACTGCCATAACGAGGTGGGATAACTACGCTGTAGTGTTTTCAAATCTTTTTGTGCCAGTCAGCGAACTCCACTCCACACCCTCACCCAGTGTTGTGGCAAACAGACGCACTGCTCTCATGAATCTCGGAAACGTGTTAAACGGCGTGCGTAACATTTATCGCTGCGTTGAACGCTCTACTCGGTGCACCAGCTGTGCTGCTGCAGGAGGGGTCGCTAACATCTGTGTTAGTGATAACCGCAGCCGAAGTAGCTCTCCAACTGGAAAATGATCAGAAAAACACTGTAAACTTTCAGCGTATCATTTTAAAGCTCGCAAAATAATTCAAATAAAAGCGGTGGGGCTAAACTGTTTTAAAGTAAAAGTAATGTTAGTTTAAAATGAATTATTTAACTTGAAGTGAAAGTAGTAGTAGTATTGATGTGACTAAAAATATAAAATCATTATTTCAACACAATAAAAAAGAAATTAAATAACACCACACAGTCAACATGACAAACATTAATGAAACTGTCAAACTGAAGGCTACAGTACGATTACCGCTAACGTTGATCATCACTGCTGTGAAAGTGCCTCTGATACGTTTTTTTGAAATGTAACTTGAGTAACACAACACTGAAAAAGCAGCTACTCAATTTAAAGAAATTAGTTTTAGGAAATGTACCAATAAAGATGATATCAATATAAAAATATTGATATTATAATTAATATTTTAAATATATATTTGATTATTTACTTTAACATTTTGAAATCTTTCTTCACAAAAATCGAACTCATATTAATAAATTGCTCACTCAAAATTTGTTCACAACAAAGAAGTAACTACATTCCTCATGACTGTATGTATTTTCTGTGGGTTTTTTTCTTTGTTTTTTTGTCTTGTAAAATGGCCACAGATATTTAAAAAACATGTCTTTGTTCATTCATCAGAGTGAATAGATTTATGATTAACATAATACAAAAGCCAAAACGTCTTTTATCAGAGAAAGATTGATGCAAATACCATTGGTTTAAGGATTACATGTCCACCAGAGGGAGGCAGGCGGTCTACTTTTGGATGTAAAACTAATTTTGTTACAGTTGACTGTTGTGTTGTTGGAGTACCATGTTTGTGCCTGTTCATGTATTTTTTCTTTTTACAATAAATCTTTGCTAAGCATTCAGTGAATTAATTTTGTCCATGTCAATGAGAGTAAACAGACCTTAAGATAATTTACATCTCACATTAACATACGGTGGTGATGATGGGCAGTAATGTTTTAAAGCACACATCACACAATAGGTTTCTATATTTATGCAAACATAAAGATACTGTCTGTGAAAAGTAACAAATTGTGCTAAAATGTATTATTTTATAAAGACTAGCCTATGTTTTTTCAATATTAGCATATATTAGCACTGTTTGATTTAGTTTTAGTTTTTGTTTTAGTTTAGTTTATTTAAAGTACAATATTTACATTTGAACATAACTTGTCAGATGTCAAGACTTATTTTTTGTCTTCCCCTTTTATCATAAAAAACACGGTATAAAACAACAACAACTATTTTTTTAGATCATTAATTATTATTATCAAATATCTTAATTTATCATTGATTAATCATCAGTATTAGATTTTTTTTAACCATTTGTCTGAATTATTCAAGTTATTTTTAATTAATATTTTTTGTTATTTATAAATAGATTATTGCACCTGATCATATTTCTTAAAGTCTTTTTTTTTTAACAGTAGCAGTGTTGTTAAATTCAGTCCATTCCATAAGGTCACACCACTTTGAGTAATACACCTCCTCTTTTTTATGGCCATTTTGTAAAAATATTAAAAAAAAGCCTAATTGTTCTGAAGCCAAGATTATGGTATATATTGTTTCCATAGTTTTACTTCATTTGATTCAAATTCCTTGCCAGCTGGTGGCGATAATGCTCCTTTTTGTTAATTTTTTTTTTTAAATAGGACTGAACACTCATTATTGCCTAAACTTCATTTCCCAGAATGCCTCAGTGCTCTGTCTTCCACACGTGACCCGTTACTTTCACGTGATTCGAACGAAGAAGAGGGAAACATGGCGGACGTTGATGCTGCAAAGTCTCTGAGCGGTTTGCTGAACGGAATCGCTCAAAACGTGTATTATAACAACTCAGAAATAACAGAGGAGCTGCTGAAAAATGAGCTTTATCCGGAGCTGCCACAGGAAGAGTTTAACGCTTTACACGAGAAAATGAAAGGCCTGCTAAAGGTAAATACTTTAAACTAAAATACAACACTACGTTTATTGTTACTAAATTTATACTGGTGTTGTCAGTGGATAATGCGGTTGAATGTAAAAGACAGGTTTGTTAGCATTCATGCTTTTATTATGTATGTTTTTAAAAATAGAAGTATAGTATGTCACAGTATTATTCAGCTAATGTGTCGATCAAAGTATATTTAAAGGTCTACAGCAACAGTTCTGTTTGCTTTACTGTCTATTTATATGGTTTTGTTTAGGCAAAGTAATCATTCACACAAGACCTGAGTGTAGTCTTTATAGACTTTTAATTTATCACTGTTTACAATATCCAGCTGCTTCTTTGCATTTTACATCATTGTAAAAAGATTTTTATGACTTCCATAGTTCGGTCCATTTCCTCAGAAACAAAGAAAGACAGTAGTACATATGCTTTATTTATTTGCTCTTTATAACACGCTCTTTGAGTGAAATGCACATTAAACATTAAACTCAGACACTAACAATAATTTTCTCATCTATAAGTCAATAGCATCTGCCGACATGGACCAGGCCCAGTTGGATGCGTTTGTCACAGCTCAGATGAAGAGGAAGCAGGGCGGGGGAGGTCTGAGTACAGAGCAGGCCACAGCTTTAACCCGTTTCTGGAAGGCCCAGCGCTCGAAAGTCCGGGAAGCACTGCTGTCCCAGAGCCGCTGGGAGCCCACACTCAGAGGCCTGAACTGGAGAGTGGACGTCCAGGCTGCAGCGAACGAAGGAGACCTGACGCAAAGTGGGTCGCTCGCACTTGTCGAGCTGGAGCTGGGCCGAACGGGACAGGTTGGTAAATTTATTGTTTGCATTTAAAAGCAAAGCCTGTTGTTTTTTTGGCAGTATACAGAAGTCACCGTGGCTCAGGAGGTGCAGCGGGTTGTCTAACAACCCAAAAGATAGTGCTTTAATGGATTAGAATGCTCAAATAGGTAGAAGCCACTTTACAGAAATGTGAGCTGAATTTGGATTCACAGAAAAATGCAGAGTGAGCGAACTGAATTTGCTCACAGATTTTAAAGGAACTCAGGTTGCAGAAATAAACTACTCAAATTATTCCTCTCTTTTTATGTTACTAATAAAATTTTGTGGTTTGGGGTCACTTGCATTTTGTAAATTCATAAAAAATAAACAATGTAAGCATTATTAGCTTACAGGGTTTATTTTCCACACCTACCTAAAACTTTTACACAGTAGAAGAAGAGAAAGTATTTATAGAGCACATTTTGTACCAAAGTAACTCGATGTGCTTTATAGAAATGCAAAGAACAAACTCTGAAGAAAGAGAAAATAAAGAAATAATCAAAATAAACACAAAGTCAAAACAGTAAAAATAAATGAACATATAAATAAACATATATATGTACAACATGAACAGGTGTATCACAGTTGTTGTTATAAAAAAACAAGTGAGAAAAGGTGTGTTTGGAGTCTAAACAGTAGCATGTGAACACAAAGTATGCTGTCATTATTAAAGACACAGAGGTGACACGTTAATGCCAACTACAAACTTAGTCTAAAATCATTAGCCTGATGTTTCAGCTCAAGTATTTCTTTTTAATGATGATTATGATTTGGCTTCACATCGTTTAGCCTCGGTGATTAACTCTTGTGCTCAATGGAGCAATAAACTGTAATGTTCCTAGTCTTCTGAATTGATTTTCATGAAGGGATGTGGATGTTTTGGCCCAGATGATGTCTGGATTATGTGCTGTATCTGGGAAAGACTGCAGTAGTCTGTTGATTGTGCAGCACAGATCAGAGCATGTCAGGGGTCAGCGTCCCTCTCGTCTGAGCTCTTATTTATTTGTGAGCTTGAAATAATGACTCTGACCCACCTGCACTGTTCATCTGTTTGTTTTTTTGTCTCACTTTTGCAGAGCAGACAATTCAGACTCTAAAAAAGTCTATTAAACCCCTTCCTAATTCATTTTTTTTTATTAAATCTTGTCTTTAGAATTAGAAAATATTTTATAATTCTGCCTAAAATGTTGGAAATAAACATTTAGATGTTGCAGTAGAAGTATTTGACCTATTTAGTTAAAAAATAAAGCTTCAGAACAGAACAAAAAAAAGCAGATGCAACTGTTGACAATGAGCTTCCCTTTCAATAAATACATACAGTTTCAGATACAAAATAGTTTATTGTTGGTTTACTTCCTGTTTTTTAGAGTTCTGAGTTCTTGTGCCTGGAGTTTGACGAGGCCAAAGTGAACCATCTGCTGAAGAAAATGGCCGACATCCAGGAGAGCATTGAGCGCATCGTCCACTGCGCACCGCAGCAGAGAACCGAGGACGCCTGAGTCTGAAACAGACTGTAAAAGACTTTGAGATGTGTGTTTTTATCATTCCAGGACGTGCCCGGAGACGGTAGATGCTTTTATCGTGGGGTTGACTCTTTTGCTCATCAGACTTGTGTCACTTTGATAAATAAGTGTTGTCTTCTCCCCTTTCCTGTAACTTTTCTGTAAATCTGTAAACCTTTTTAACCTGCCTCAAGGTTTCAAAGTTCATTTACAGTGGGGCTATGCAATCACAATAATACCAGTGAGTATAAAAAAAAGAGTACTGCATCTAAACCATGAAATGCTACTGTTGCATTATTATTTTACAAAACAAGTCTGACTACAATAGTTCATCTGTTGATCCAACCTAATCACGGCTTAAGTGTGCAAATAAATGTCGACGAGATTTTGATTCACAGTCGCACTCAGATTTAACTTCTGTCGACACTTTTGAATTTGTAAAAGTAATTAAAAATGTCTTGTTTGTATAGGATAGAACCCAAAAAAAGTTGTTAAAGCCAATATAGTGTGGTTCAGTATTTTTCTATATTGACATTTATTTTGTAAAATCTAAATTAAATGTCAGATTAAATGAGTGCATATTTGCTTCAAAAGTGCTTAAATTCAGAATCTGTGTAACGTTTTGAACAGCGCATTAGCATCAGCACAAAACTTACTTTGTAACAAACCTTTTTATGAAAATCAAAAGAAATAATTGATTTATTTGTACAATAGTGGCAATTTTATATTGTCATGTCGGTGAAAAAAACTTCCAGTAACACTGAAAACAGGAACTTACCAAGCTCTGTCGGCCAGAACAGGGGCACAGATGAAGACATTAAACAGATTCAGAACGCTAGGACAGCATTAACTACTCTTCGAACCATCTGGAATGCAAAAATCATTTCACTGAAGACAAAAGTCTGAATTTTGAACTTAAATGTGAAAGCAGTGCTACTGTTTAGAGAGAAACTTGGAGGATGCCCTTCAGTGTCGGACCTGTGTGACGCCCTAGACGAGATTTTGTCTAGCACCCCTTTTCTTTGTGACCAATATCACTTTATGCTATGTTTGTTTTGTAAAACAGTAACAGTAAAAAATAATCGGAGACCAATGCTAGGTTTTGTACCTGGGTTATCTACACATGGTACAGCACTTTCCAAAGTGAACCAAAGAGGACACACTTAGATATACAGTATGTAGCAAACTTTTGAAGTCACGTTAAGTTAAGTTTAACTGAACTGTGGACCTAAAATATCAACAGAAGAAAGGGATAATTACATTTTCTCTGTTTATGTCATACCTTCATTTAACAAACCAGGTTTTGGGATTGACCTCCTACATGTGTTTTGTTTTAATGAATAAAACTCGCTTATAATCAAAGCTCACCTGATAAAGTTCACATTGGTGAGTAAAGGTGCTTATGTAGGTCACCATAGTAACGCTCAGAGGAGTTTGTGAAAGTGATAAGACTGTAGGCTACATGAACAGGCTGTAAACAGGGCGAACAGCACAATATATTCTGTACCTTCATTTCTTCTGGCTCTGTGTCAGTCTGTGAGCTTCCTGCTGCTGTCGTCTCGTCTCAGAGATCTGGCTTGGATTTATAAAGCGCTTTTTTTAAGATACTCAAAGATACAAGATCTAGCCTGGTGCCAGCAGTTCACTTTTCGTCGGTGAGTTCAGCTGCCTCACGTCGATCTGGTGTCATTAATGGCCTGTTCTGCAAAGAGATGAAATTAAGAAGGTTGTTCAAAAAAACGTGAATGTGCTTCTACTCTACTAGTGCTCAGTTTGTTTGGACACACTGAACAGTTTAATTCACAGAAAGTCATTAGGTTCTTTTGGAGCTTTAAATATCTCTTTCCAAAGAAGGCTTAGTCTTAGTTTTTGATGTAATTAGACGCCACAAAAAACACATGGTTTAACTATAAAAAACTAAATATTACACAATGCACATTTAAATTTGAAACCTGAATCTCCTTGTAGTCAGTGTAGACCCGGCAGCAGCTCTTTTAAATCCTGTGGGTTTAGTTCCAGTCTTAATATAATTCATCTTTTCCTGTTCGAGCTTGTTTAGTCGAGTGGGGCTTAAGGGCTGCTGTATAATCTGTCAACACAAGGTCGGGCAGATTTAACAGCATTATTTTATGAAGGTTTTTTGTGGATGAGATTGGTAGAAGCCCAAGAGGGTAAAGGTCAAAATTAGTTACAACAATCTGGGTTTTGTCCAGCTACAGTTTACCCGAACGTACCAGTGGGATTTTGCTGGACAGTGCACTTTTGTGGAGTTTTTTGTTTGTATTTCCTCGGATCACTAGAGTGTTACCAAAAGCCAAGTACACTTTGACCACACACACATGCTTGTGTCTCACTTTTAATAAAACTGCTGTTGATTATTAAACATTTTGTGATGCTAAAGCTGAAGCTTAAAGTCTATAAATTAATCATCCCTTGTTCCAAGATAACATTTAGAAGAGACTAAACAATAGATGCAGTTTAAGACACAATACCGTCCACTATATTAATTGTTCTTTTGCTTTATTTATCAGTTATTAAACAGAAAAACATTAAAAGCATTAATAAAGCAGCATAAAAGGCAATGCATAATCATATTCCTAAGAACAAAAGCACCTTTTTTGAACTGGGACAGAACTGTCTGGATCTGTCTTGACACAGACTTGTTAATTGTAAATTGTACATTTGTTTATATCTCAGAGGAAAATTAGATGTATTTTTTAAATGTAATGTGTATTTTAATGACAGCGCTGCACAATGATGACACAATTCAAGAAGATATACTGTCCTGTGGCTCTTTGAAGCTTTGTTAAGAGTCTATAACTGCACATCACGGAAGAGCAGAAAAAGAAGAAGTATAAAATGGTCGGAAGAATTATAGCACGTAAAAAAGTAACCAAATGCAGATTTACACGCTGATACCTGTTCAGTTACACACAAAAATGCATAGCTTATAGACTATACTTTGCTTGTGTTGACAGGGCAAAACCATAAAGTATTACCTATAGGCTATGCATTTTTGTGAGTGTAACTAAACGGGTATGAGCCTGTAAATACGCACTGTAAACGCGCATTTGGTCTGCGTTTGGTATAGACATATTACAAAAGCGCACAATTATCCCCGAGACAAATACAGCTCAATAAATAATGGCCAAGGCATTAAATCAAAATGAGTTTCTAAAGTTTATTCTAAAGCAGGGGCGTCACCAGGACGTTTTTTTTTGTGGCTTAAGCCCGGAATGTTTTGAGCGTAGCCCCGAAACAAAACTGACATTAAACTCATGTGTGAGCAGTGCTGACAGTGATGAGACTCTATCCCGGATCTTAAACACATCTGCACGTGCAAGTCTCCTCTTAAATAAACATCTACGTTTACCTAAAGTTCCGCTTCAGTGACGTTAAGTTACTGTTTGTGTGGCAACTCTACACTTCCTAAAATCCTTTCAGAATTAAAGCAATGTCATTTGACAGCAGTTGAAACCTTTATTTTGGCGGAAGCAGGAAAAGACAGAGCATGGCTTTATTCTGAATTTACAAAAGGCACAGCTTCACCTCAACAGCAGCTGATACAGAGCAGGTTAAAGAGGAAATTTGTAAAATAGAGGCCTGTACTTTAGAGTTGAACATCAAAGACATAAATGGAATAAACATTTCCAGATGTCAAACAAAAAAAAAATCCACAACAAGAAAGTTGTCATAAAGTACAATAGAAAGTCAAGAACTATAACTTATCAAAACCAGACTCCATCATTATATACAGCCCTTATTAATGCTTCAGATGTAGTTATACAGGAACTGGGGCAGTTCAATGGTTTTGTGGTTATATATTTACTCATCCTGTAGCAGCTAATCACTTCATGATCTAATCTAAAATGCACCACAAAACAGGAAATTGCATCTATTTTCATGAATATTTCCTGGTGGGGAGAACCACACCTGAGCTCTTTTATGTTTAACAGAGGATGATGCATAATGGTGGAAAACAAACAGAGAGTAACATAAGCGGAGGTGTAGTAATGAAAGTATAAGTCAGGGTTTATAAAGCGGAGGTGTAGTAATGAAAGTATAAGTCAGGTTTTAAAAAGTAGAGGTGTAGTAATGAAAGTATAAGTCAGGTTTTATAAAGCGGAGGTGTAGTAATGAAAGTATAAGTCAGGGTTTATAAAGCGGAGGTGTAGTAATGAAAGTATAAGTCAGGTTTTAAAAAGTAGAGGTGTAGTAATGAAAGTATAAGTCAGGGTTTATAAAGTGGAGGTGTAGTAATGAAAGTATAAGTCAGGGTTTATAAAGTGGAGGTGTAGTAATGAAAGTATAAGTCAGGGTTTATAAAGCGGAGGTGTAGTAATGAAAGTATAAGTCAGGTTTTATAAAGCGGAGGTGTAGTAATGAAAGTATAAGTCAGGGTTTATAAAGTGGAGGTGTAGTAATGAAAGTATAAGTCAGGTTTTATAAAGCGGAGGTGTAGTAATGAAAGTATAAGTCAGGGTTTATAAAGTAGAGGTGTAGTAATGAAAGTATAAGTCAGGTTTATAAAGCGGAGGTGTAGTAATGAAAGTATAAGTCAGGGTTTATAAAGTAGAGGTGTAGTAATGAAAGTATAAGTCAGGTTTATAAAGTAGAGGTGTAGTAATGAAAGTATAAGTCAGGGTTTATAAAGTAGAGGTGTAGTAATGAAAGTATAAGTCAGGGTTTATAAAGTAGAGGTGTAGTAATGAAAGTATAAGTCAGGGTTTATAAAGTAGAGGTGTAGTAATGAAAGTATAAGTCAGGGTTTATAAAGCGGAGGTGTAGTAATGAAAGTATAAGTCAGGGTTTATAAAGTAGAGGTGTAGTAATGAAAGTATAAGTCAGGGTTTATAAAGTAGAGGTGTAGTAATGAAAGTATAAGTCAGGTTTTATAAAGTAGAGGTGTAGTAATGAAAGTATAAGTCAGGGTTTATAAAGTAGAGGTGTAGTAATGAAAGTATAAGTCAGGTTTATAAAGCGGAGGTGTAGTAATGAAAGTATAAGTCAGGTTTATAAAGTGGAGGTGTAGTAATGAAAGTATAAGTCAGGTTTTATAAAGCGGAGGTGTAGTAATGAAAGTATAAGTCAGGTTTATAAAGTAGAGGTGTAGTAATGAAAGTATAAGTCAGGGTTTATAAAGTAGAGGTGTAGTAATGAAAGTATAAGTCAGGGTTTATAAAGCGGAGGTGTAGTAATGAAAGTATAAGTCAGGGTTTATAAAGTAGAGGTGTAGTAATGAAAGTATAAGTCAGGGTTTATAAAGTAGAGGTGTAGTAATGAAAGTATAAGTCAGGTTTTATAAAGTAGAGGTGTAGTAATGAAAGTATAAGTCAGGGTTTATAAAGCGGAGGTGTAGTAATGAAAGTATAAGTCAGGGTTTATAAAGTAGAGGTGTAGTAATGAAAGTATAAGTCAGGGTTTATAAAGCGGAGGTGTAGTAATGAAAGTATAAGTCAGGGTTTATAAAGCGGAGGTGTAGTAATGAAAGTATAAGTCAGGGTTTATAAAGTAGAGGTGTAGTAATGAAAGTATAAGTCAGGGTTTATAAAGCGGAGGTGTAGTAATGAAAGTATAAGTCAGGTTTATAAAGTAGAGGTGTAGTAATGAAAGTATAAGTCAGGGTTTATAAAGCGGAGGTGTAGTAATGAAAGTATAAGTCAGGGTTTATAAAGAAGAGGTGTAGTAATGAAAGTATAAGTCAGGGTTTATAAAGTAGAGGTGTAGTAATGAAAGTATAAGTCAGGTTTTATAAAGTAGAGGTGTAGTAATGAAAGTATCAGGGTTTATAAAGTAGAGGTGTAGTAATGAAAGTATAAGTCAGGGTTTATAAAGTAGAGGTGTAGTAATGAAAGTATAAGTCAGGGTTTATAAAGTAGAGGTGTAGTAATGAAAGTATAAGTCAGGTTTTATAAAGTAGAGGTGTAGTAATGAAAGTATCAGGGTTTATAAAGTAGGTGTAGTAATGAAAGTATCAGGGTTTATAAAGTAGGGGTGTAGTAATGAAAGTATAAGTCAGGTTTTATAAAGCGGAGGTGTAGTAATGAAAGTATAAGTCAGGGTTTATAAAGTAGAGGTGTAGTAATGAAAGTATAAGTCAGGTTTTATAAAGTAGAGGTGTAGTAATGAAAGTATAAGTCAGGGTTTATAAAGTAGAGGTGTAGTAATGAAAGTATAAGTCAGGTTTTATAAAGCGGAGGTGTAGTAATGAAAGTATAAGTCAGGGTTTATAAAGCGGAGGTGTAGTAATGAAAGTATAAGTCAGGGTTTATAAAGTAGAGGTGTAGTAATGAAAGTATAAGTCAGGGTTTATAAAGTAGAGGTGTAGTAATGAAAGTATAAGTCAGGGTTTATAAAGTAGAGGTGTAGTAATGAAAGTATAAGTCAGGGTTTATAAAGTAGAGGTGTAGTAATGAAAGTATAAGTCAGGTTTTATAAAGTAGAGGTGTAGTAATGAAAGTATAAGTCAGGGTTTATAAAGTAGAGGTGTAGTAATGAAAGTATAAGTCAGGTTTTATAAAGCGGAGGTGTAGTAATGAAAGTATAAGTCAGGGTTTATAAAGCGGAGGTGTAGTAATGAAAGTATAAGTCAGGGTTTATAAAGTAGAGGTGTAGTAATGAAAGTATAAGTCAGGTTTTATAAAGCGGAGGTGTAGTAATGAAAGTATAAGTCAGGTTTTATAAAGCGGAGGTGTAGTAATGAAAGTATAAGTCAGGGTTTATAAAGTAGAGGTGTAGTAATGAAAGTATAAGTCAGGTTTTATAAAGTAGAGGTGTAGTAATGAAAGTATAAGTCAGGGTTTATAAAGTAGAGGTGTAGTAATGAAAGTATAAGTCAGGTTTTATAAAGCGGAGGTGTAGTAATGAAAGTATAAGTCAGGTTTATAAAGTAGAGGTGTAGTAATGAAAGTATAAGTCAGGGTTTATAAAGTAGAGGTGTAGTAATGAAAGTATAAGTCAGGTTTTATAAAGTAGAGGTGTAGTAATGAAAGTATAAGTCAGGGTTTATAAAGTAGAGGTGTAGTAATGAAAGTATAAGTCAGGTTTATAAAGCGGAGGTGTAGTAATGAAAGTATAAGTCAGGGTTTATAAAGTAGAGGTGTAGTAATGAAAGTATAAGTCAGGTTTTATAAAGCGGAGGTGTAGTAATGAAAGTATAAGTCAGGTTTATAAAGTAGAGGTGTAGTAATGAAAGTATAAGTCAGGGTTTATAAAGCGGAGGTGTAGTAATGAAAGTATAAGTCAGGGTTTATAAAGCGGAGGTGTAGTAATGAAAGTATAAGTCAGGGTTTATAAAGTAGAGGTGTAGTAATGAAAGTATAAGTCAGGGTTTATAAAGTAGAGGTGTAGTAATGAAAGTATAAGTCAGGTTTTATAAAGTAGAGGTGTAGTAATGAAAGTATAAGTCAGGTTTTATAAAGTAGAGGTGTAGTAATGAAAGTATAAGTCAGGTTTTATAAAGCGGAGGTGTAGTAATGAAAGTATAAGTCAGGGTTTATAAAGTAGAGGTGTAGTAATGAAAGTATAAGTCAGGTTTTATAAAGTAGAGGTGTAGTAATGAAAGTATAAGTCAGGTTTTATAAAGTAGAGGTGTAGTAATGAAAGTATAAGTCAGGGTTTATAAAGTAGAGGTGTAGTAATGAAAGTATAAGTCAGGGTTTATAAAGTAGAGGTGTAGTAATGAAAGTATAAGTCAGGGTTTATAAAGTAGAGGTGTAGTAATGAAAGTATAAGTCAGGGTTTATAAAGCGGAGGTGTAGTAATGAAAGTATAAGTCAGGGTTTATAAAGCAGAGGTGTAGTAATGAAAGTATAAGTCAGGGTTTATAAAGTAGAGGTGTAGTAATGAAAGTATAAGTCAGGGTTTATAAAGCGGAGGTGTAGTAATGAAAGTATAAGTCAGGGTTTATAAAGCGGAGGTGTAGTAATGAAAGTATAAGTCAGGGTTTATAAAGTAGAGGTGTAGTAATGAAAGTATAAGTCAGGGTTTATAAAGCGGAGGTGTAGTAATGAAAGTATAAGTCAGGGTTTATAAAGCGGAGGTGTAGTAATGAAAGTATAAGTCAGGGTTTATAAAGTAGAGGTGTAGTAATGAAAGTATAAGTCAGGGTTTATAAAGTAGAGGTGTAGTAATGAAAGTATAAGTCAGGGTTTATAAAGCGGAGGTGTAGTAATGAAAGTATAAGTCAGGGTTTATAAAGCGGAGGTGTAGTAATGAAAGTATAAGTCAGGGTTTATAAAGTAGAGGTGTAGTAATGAAAGTATAAGTCAGGGTTTATAAAGCGGAGGTGTAGTAATGAAAGTATAAGTCAGGGTTTATAAAGAAGAGGTGTAGTAATGAAAGTATAAGTCAGGGTTTATAAAGTAGAGCTGTAGTAATGAAAGTATAAGTCAGGGTTTATAAAGCGGAGGTGTAGTAATGAAAGTATAAGTCAGGGTTTATAAAGTAGAGGTGTAGTAATGAAAGTATAAGTCAGGTTTTATAAAGCGGAGGTGTAGTAATGAAAGTATAAGTCAGGTTTTATAAAGTAGAGGTGTAGTAATGAAAGTATAAGTCAGGTTTTATAAAGCGGAGGTGTAGTAATGAAAGTATAAGTCAGGTTTTATAAAGTAGAGGTGTAGTAATGAAAGTATAAGTCAGGTTTTATAAAGCGGAGGTGTAGTAATGAAAGTATAAGTCAGGGTTTATAAAGCGGAGGTGTAGTAATGAAAGTATAAGTCAGGGTTTATAAAGTAGAGGTGTAGTAATGAAAGTATAAGTCAGGGTTTATAAAGTAGAGGTGTAGTAATGAAAGTATAAGTCAGGGTTTATAAAGTAGAGGTGTAGTAATGAAAGTATAAGTCAGGGTTTATAAAGCGGAGGTGTAGTAATGAAAGTATAAGTCAGGGTTTATAAAGTAGAGGTGTAGTAATGAAAGTATAAGTCAGGTTTTATAAAGTAGAGGTGTAGTAATGAAAGTATCAGGGTTTATAAAGTAGAGGTGTAGTAATGAAAGTATAAGTCAGGGTTTATAAAGTAGGGGTGTAGTAATGAAAGTATAAGTCAGGTTTTATAAAGCGGAGGTGTAGTAATGAAAGTATAAGTCAGGGTTTATAAAGCGGAGGTGTAGTAATGAAAGTATAAGTCAGGGTTTATAAAGTAGAGGTGTAGTAATGAAAGTATAAGTCAGGGTTTATAAAGTAGAGGTGTAGTAATGAAAGTATAAGTCAGGTTTATAAAGTAGAGGTGTAGTAATGAAAGTATCAGGGTTTATAAAGTAGAGGTGTAGTAATGAAAGTATAAGTCAGGGTTTATAAAGTAGGTGTAGTAATGAAAGTATAAGTCAGGTTTTATAAAGCGGAGGTGTAGTAATGAAAGTATAAGTCAGGGTTTATAAAGTAGAGGTGTAGTAATGAAAGTATAAGTCAGGTTTTATAAAGTAGAGGTGTAGTAATGAAAGTATAAGTCAGGGTTTATAAAGTAGAGGTGTAGTAATGAAAGTATAAGTCAGGTTTTATAAAGCGGAGGTGTAGTAATGAAAGTATAAGTCAGGGTTTATAAAGTAGAGGTGTAGTAATGAAAGTATAAGTCAGGGTTTATAAAGTAGAGGTGTAGTAATGAAAGTATAAGTCAGGGTTTATAAAGTAGAGGTGTAGTAATGAAAGTATAAGTCAGGGTTTATAAAGTAGAGGTGTAGTAATGAAAGTATAAGTCAGGTTTTATAAAGTAGAGGTGTAGTAATGAAAGTATAAGTCAGGGTTTATAAAGTAGAGGTGTAGTAATGAAAGTATAAGTCAGGTTTTATAAAGCGGAGGTGTAGTAATGAAAGTATAAGTCAGGGTTTATAAAGCGGAGGTGTAGTAATGAAAGTATAAGTCAGGGTTTATAAAGTAGAGGTGTAGTAATGAAAGTATAAGTCAGGTTTTATAAAGCGGAGGTGTAGTAATGAAAGTATAAGTCAGGTTTTATAAAGCGGAGGTGTAGTAATGAAAGTATAAGTCAGGGTTTATAAAGTAGAGGTGTAGTAATGAAAGTATAAGTCAGGTTTTATAAAGTAGAGGTGTAGTAATGAAAGTATAAGTCAGGGTTTATAAAGTAGAGGTGTAGTAATGAAAGTATAAGTCAGGTTTTATAAAGCGGAGGTGTAGTAATGAAAGTATAAGTCAGGTTTTATAAAGTAGAGGTGTAGTAATGAAAGTATAAGTCAGGGTTTATAAAGTAGAGGTGTAGTAATGAAAGTATAAGTCAGGTTTTATAAAGCGGAGGTGTAGTAATGAAAGTATAAGTCAGGTTTTATAAAGTAGAGGTGTAGTAATGAAAGTATAAGTCAGGGTTTATAAAGCGGAGGTGTAGTAATGAAAGTATAAGTCAGGGTTTATAAAGCGGAGGTGTAGTAATGAAAGTATAAGTCAGGGTTTATAAAGTAGAGGTGTAGTAATGAAAGTATAAGTCAGGGTTTATAAAGTAGAGGTGTAGTAATGAAAGTATAAGTCAGGTTTTATAAAGTAGAGGTGTAGTAATGAAAGTATAAGTCAGGGTTTATAAAGTAGAGGTGTAGTAATGAAAGTATAAGTCAGGTTTTATAAAGCGGAGGTGTAGTAATGAAAGTATAAGTCAGGGTTTATAAAGTAGAGGTGTAGTAATGAAAGTATAAGTCAGGTTTTATAAAGTAGAGGTGTAGTAATGAAAGTATAAGTCAGGTTTTATAAAGTAGAGGTGTAGTAATGAAAGTATAAGTCAGGGTTTATAAAGTAGAGGTGTAGTAATGAAAGTATAAGTCAGGGTTTATAAAGTAGAGGTGTAGTAATGAAAGTATAAGTCAGGGTTTATAAAGCGGAGGTGTAGTAATGAAAGTATAAGTCAGGTTTTATAAAGTAGAGGTGTAGTAATGAAAGTATAAGTCAGGGTTTATAAAGCGGAGGTGTAGTAATGAAAGTATAAGTCAGGGTTTATAAAGCGGAGGTGTAGTAATGAAAGTATAAGTCAGGGTTTATAAAGTAGAGGTGTAGTAATGAAAGTATAAGTCAGGGTTTATAAAGCGGAGGTGTAGTAATGAAAGTATAAGTCAGGGTTTATAAAGTAGAGGTGTAGTAATGAAAGTATAAGTCAGGGTTTATAAAGCGGAGGTGTAGTAATGAAAGTATAAGTCAGGGTTTATAAAGCGGAGGTGTAGTAATGAAAGTATAAGTCAGGGTTTATAAAGCGGAGGTGTAGTAATGAAAGTATAAGTCAGGGTTTATAAAGTAGAGGTGTAGTAATGAAAGTATAAGTCAGGGTTTATAAAGTAGAGGTGTAGTAATGAAAGTATAAGTCAGGTTTTATAAAGCGGAGGTGTAGTAATGAAAGTATAAGTCAGGTTTTATAAAGTAGAGGTGTAGTAATGAAAGTATAAGTCAGGTTTTATAAAGCGGAGGTGTAGTAATGAAAGTATAAGTCAGGTTTTATAAAGTAGAGGTGTAGTAATGAAAGTATAAGTCAGGTTTTATAAAGCGGAGGTGTAGTAATGAAAGTATAAGTCAGGGTTTATAAAGCGGAGGTGTAGTAATGAAAGTATAAGTCAGGGTTTATAAAGTAGAGGTGTAGTAATGAAAGTATAAGTCAGGGTTTATAAAGTAGAGGTGTAGTAATGAAAGTATCAGGGTTTATAAAGTAGAGGTGTAGTAATGAAAGTATAAGTCAGGGTTTATAAAGTAGAGGTGTAGTAATGAAAGTATAAGTCAGGGTTTATAAAGTAGAGGTGTAGTAATGAAAGTATAAGTCAGGTTTTATAAAGTAGAGGTGTAGTAATGAAAGTATCAGGGTTTATAAAGTAGAGGTGTAGTAATGAAAGTATAAGTCAGGGTTTATAAAGTAGGGGTGTAGTAATGAAAGTATAAGTCAGGTTTTATAAAGCGGAGGTGTAGTAATGAAAGTATAAGTCAGGGTTTATAAAGTAGAGGTGTAGTAATGAAAGTATAAGTCAGGGTTTATAAAGCGGAGGTGTAGTAATGAAAGTATAAGTCAGGGTTTATAAAGTAGAGGTGTAGTAATGAAAGTATAAGTCAGGGTTTATAAAGTAGAGGTGTAGTAATGAAAGTATAAGTCAGGTTTTATAAAGTAGAGGTGTAGTAATGAAAGTATCAGGGTTTATAAAGTAGAGGTGTAGTAATGAAAGTATAAGTCAGGGTTTATAAAGTAGGGGTGTAGTAATGAAAGTATAAGTCAGGTTTTATAAAGCGGAGGTGTAGTAATGAAAGTATAAGTCAGGGTTTATAAAGTAGAGGTGTAGTAATGAAAGTATAAGTCAGGGTTTATAAAGTAGAGGTGTAGTAATGAAAGTATAAGTCAGGGTTTATAAAGTAGAGGTGTAGTAATGAAAGTATAAGTCAGGGTTTATAAAGTAGAGGTGTAGTAATGAAAGTATAAGTCAGGTTTTATAAAGTAGAGGTGTAGTAATGAAAGTATAAGTCAGGGTTTATAAAGTAGAGGTGTAGTAATGAAAGTATAAGTCAGGTTTTATAAAGCGGAGGTGTAGTAATGAAAGTATAAGTCAGGGTTTATAAAGCGGAGGTGTAGTAATGAAAGTATAAGTCAGGGTTTATAAAGCGGAGGTGTAGTAATGAAAGTATAAGTCAGGGTTTATAAAGTGGAGGTGTAGTAATGAAAGTATAAGTCAGGGTTTATAAAGTAGAGGTGTAGTAATGAAAGTATCAGGGTTTATAAAGTAGAGGTGTAGTAATGAAAGTATAAGTCAGGGTTTATAAAGTAGAGGTGTAGTAATGAAAGTATAAGTCAGGTTTTATAAAGCGGAGGTGTAGTAATGAAAGTATAAGTCAGGTTTTATAAAGCGGAGGTGTAGTAATGAAAGTATAAGTCAGGGTTTATAAAGTAGAGGTGTAGTAATGAAAGTATAAGTCAGGTTTTATAAAGTAGAGGTGTAGTAATGAAAGTATAAGTCAGGGTTTATAAAGTAGAGGTGTAGTAATGAAAGTATAAGTCAGGGTTTATAAAGTAGAGGTGTAGTAATGAAAGTATAAGTCAGGGTTTATAAAGTAGAGGTGTAGTAATGAAAGTATAAGTCAGGGTTTATAAAGTAGAGGTGTAGTAATGAAAGTATAAGTCAGGGTTTATAAAGCGGAGGTGTAGTAATGAAAGTATAAGTCAGGGTTTATAAAGTAGAGGTGTAGTAATGAAAGTATAAGTCAGGGTTTATAAAGCGGAGGTGTAGTAATGAAAGTATAAGTCAGGGTTTATAAAGCGGAGGTGTAGTAATGAAAGTATAAGTCAGGGTTTATAAAGTAGAGGTGTAGTAATGAAAGTATAAGTCAGGGTTTATAAAGTAGAGGTGTAGTAATGAAAGTATAAGTCAGGTTTTATAAAGTAGAGGTGTAGTAATGAAAGTATAAGTCAGGGTTTATAAAGTAGAGGTGTAGTAATGAAAGTATAAGTCAGGTTTTATAAAGCGGAGGTGTAGTAATGAAAGTATAAGTCAGGGTTTATAAAGTAGAGGTGTAGTAATGAAAGTATAAGTCAGGGTTTATAAAGTAGAGGTGTAGTAATGAAAGTATAAGTCAGGTTTATAAAGCGGAGGTGTAGTAATGAAAGTATAAGTCAGGGTTTATAAAGTAGAGGTGTAGTAATGAAAGTATAAGTCAGGGTTTATAAAGTAGAGGTGTAGTAATGAAAGTATAAGTCAGGGTTTATAAAGTAGAGGTGTAGTAATGAAAGTATAAGTCAGGTTTATAAAGTAGAGGTGTAGTAATGAAAGTATAAGTCAGGGTTTATAAAGTAGAGGTGTAGTAATGAAAGTATAAGTCAGGTTTATAAAGTAGAGGTGTAGTAATGAAAGTATAAGTCAGGGTTTATAAAGTAGAGGTGTAGTAATGAAAGTATAAGTCAGGGTTTATAAAGTAGAGGTGTAGTAATGAAAGTATAAGTCAGGGTTTATAAAGCGGAGGTGTAGTAATGAAAGTATAAGTCAGGGTTTATAAAGCGGAGGTGTAGTAATGAAAGTATAAGTCAGGGTTTATAAAGTAGAGGTGTAGTAATGAAAGTATAAGTCAGGGTTTATAAAGCGGAGGTGTAGTAATGAAAGTATAAGTCAGGGTTTATAAAGCGGAGGTGTAGTAATGAAAGTATAAGTCAGGGTTTATAAAGTAGAGGTGTAGTAATGAAAGTATAAGTCAGGGTTTATAAAGCGGAGGTGTAGTAATGAAAGTATAAGTCAGGGTTTATAAAGCGGAGGTGTAGTAATGAAAGTATAAGTCAGGGTTTATAAAGTAGAGGTGTAGTAATGAAAGTATAAGTCAGGGTTTATAAAGTAGAGGTGTAGTAATGAAAGTATAAGTCAGGTTTTATAAAGCGGAGGTGTAGTAATGAAAGTATAAGTCAGGTTTTATAAAGTAGAGGTGGTGACTGAGGGAGGGGCCTGGCTGTGGGAGGAGTCACTACAGCGCTACACACACACCTTGTCTGTGAACAAGCTCTAACAGGACACTGAGCGGGGCAACAGGAGAGTGTCATGCATCGAAGCTGACAAACAAACCACTGAATGGATTACTATTACCCAGTACACAAGGCAATGGTACAGGTGAGTGGACCTGGACAGGACTAACACTTACTTAAATTCTGGACATGGCTAAATTAAAGTTTAAGTGTGAATTTTGTGCTTAGTATTAAAGGTTAGTGTAAATTACGGAGCCACCTTTAAACACCTAATACATTGGTGCTCAAATAAAAATTATAAGGTTTATAAATGTTTTAACCTCCAGTCTTTTATTTTAGATTTTAACTACTTGTTTGAGGGAATTGTTCATCCACCAGTTAGGATGTTTATTTATATGTTAGTTTAAAATGTAATGGGCTGAAGCAGTCTTTTAGATGAAATAAAACAAGCCTCAACTTTAACAATGTGGGGGAAGTTAAAAACCTTCCTCTTTAGCACCGCCTACATTTAGAAAACACAACTAACAGTGCCTTTTATCTGCTCTCTTCATCTGTTAATTGTTTTATTTTTCTTATGTTTCTTATTCTAAAACGTAAAATGTATTTTAAATTTGTCTTTTATTTCTGTGAAGCACTTTGAATGAATCGTGCTGTGTAAATAAAACTGCCTTGCCTTTTAAAAGAATCATGTCCCATACATGGAATAGACAAAAGAATGAAGTGAGTTCGGATTAAAGGGACTTACCCTTTCACAAAGGGAAACACCACTGCATCAAACAGTAGCTTTAAATCGTTCCTCACTCCTAAGAGCTTTGGGACAAAGGTAAAGATGACGTACAGAGAGTAACTTCTGGTTTAAGCAAATAGTGACAAAAGAGACAACAAAACAGGAATAACCAAATTAATTTGCATTGTTTACTGTTTTTTTATGAACTGTCCTCTCTCAGCAAGTGGGACTCATGACTCCATCTAGTGGTAGAAAGGGATATAACAAGTGTCACTTTCATCTCTTTATTACAATATATATTAATACGTCTTAAGTAAACCATTTAGACTCCCATAACACCACACTTTGTTTTTCCTGATATTTCACATTATGGTAGTGTAAACTTGAAGTGACTGAAACATGGAGCTCAGATTTTTATATTGCATAATAGATGCTAAAAATCCCATTCCTTTTAAACCTTAGGACAAGACAAGCCACATTCTAATTGGTCTTTTTCTGGAAACCTCATCAAATTCTTGGAAAGCTCTGTCAATTATCTGGTTTGTCAACCTCGTGCTGAGACTTGACGGGATTTGGCTCTGATCTGGCGGCTCTTTCATTGTTTTTGTAATTCATTGTGTGGCATATTTTCAGTTTGACTTGGAGTAAACTTTCCATTATGGTCACATTGTACTTTGAGTCATAATGTAATAGAGTCATAAAAGCTTCACACGGGCCCTTTGCATTCTTTAGACTCTAAATGTTGGCCCCAGCTTACATCTTTGTTTGAAATGGAACTAGATAAAAAAAAAATACTAGTCAGTATGTTTCAACCAAAATTATTTTTTATTTTTAAACTGTAAACAACATAAATGAGAAGGAGCTGAAGGTGTTTGTGTTTTTTTTCAAAATTTTTAAATGTATGTATTAATATTTTTCTTACACTTTTTAAACTCATTAATGTTACTGCATTGTTTAATGTCATCCTTGAGTCCATTCCACAACTCGCCCCATAAACAAACACAAACGAACAGCGACTGTGACAAACTTATGCAACAGGTTAAAGGGTTTTTACTGTAATAATAATAACAAATAATACTTTTCAAGATAACCAAAGCCCATTATTTATTCACTCCACAGTCACACACTGGTGGTGGTAAGCTTATTTTTTGTAGCCACAGCTGCCCTGGGGCAGACTCACACATTCAGACACCAGAGCCACAAACACTGGAGGCACTGGTGGGTTAAGTGTCTGTGGGGTAGGGCGGGAATCGAACCGTCGACCTGAGCCCTGAATGTGGTTTGTATTTGTATTTGTGAACACGGTCAGTTCAGGGAATGAATCAACTTATTTGGAGGTAGGGCACAGTTTCTCCTGCCAAGAACTCGATCACAGATTGCATCTCTACGTTTTTTATATATCACGTCACGCTTGGTAATTGTAAATTCGGTAAGGAAGCAGGTGAATCATTTGTGTTTTTTTTTTGGCAGGGTTTGTTGGGTTAAAGGTTATCTATTCATACAACATATTTACTTGATCAGTGATTAAAAAAAGCTGGTCATGGAAAACCCGCACGGACTCTTTACAAAAACAAATGCATTGTTCATTTATAAAGCTGACAAACCAGCTAATCTGTAAAGTGGCACTGTTTTTCTCATCCCTGTCTCAGACTGTACTCACCGTTAACAGCAGCCTAGGGACCTCGTCTGCTTTATTCCTCCACAAAATATTAATACATTACACCAAACTGAAGTTTAGAGCGGACCGTAAACTTTTAGCTCCGACTTGAGCATCAGAAAAACATTTATCTCTTCTCCCCGTTAAAAATTACTTGACTGCATTGCCCATATTTATTTATGTTTTGGTGCTGTTTCACTGTAAAAAGTGTTACTTCCTCATTGTCAAGCGGTTTCATCCAATGAGAGCACTCCTTTTTCTAGAAGTGAGCTGTGATTGGCCAAAGCTTCTATTGAGGACAAAAAAATCTGATCTATAAAAATCCTTGATCATAAAGCCTAGATGGTGTCTTACAGTCTTGTTTTTTAACAGATGGGTGTTTAAAGGGATTATACGTACTTTTTATACACAGCCTGCAATTAATAAAGTCTTTCTTGAGCAATAATGTACTACAAACTGTTGGAACAACTTTAGTTAAATGTTAAACTCTTGTTCCCACTGCGTGTGCTGAGAATAAATAAATGTGTATTTCTTGTAACGCACAGGTACTCTCATTTGTTTATTTTATTAAAACTGAGCAGTAACAAGGTAAACTAATGAGATACCTTTAAGAGCAACTGCAGAAAAGAAGTATACAGTATGTCCTTTTCTGCATCTTTATAATTGGATTAGGATACATTAGGTTGTAAATATCTAAGAATCACCACAATGCCATAGTCTGTAACCACACAGGAACGTGTCATGTGACTCTCAATTGGAAACGTGTGATTCCTGAGAGTCTGTCAAAGCAGAATAGTGAAGGGAAAATCCTCATCTCTGAAACAAAATCAACGTTTGAACCAACAATGTTTCCTTATGTGGCTTTATTTCCAGGTTTAGTTGTAAGTTTCTTTTTTTTGAGACTCCCTTTCTTTGCCTTCCTTCTTCTGACCATCATTTGTTTCTGTCGACTTTGTGTGTATTGCAGATTTTTCACGAAGCAGAGATGGCTGTGTTCTGCAGGAAAACCAGGATGATCTGTGCTATTATGGCTTTTAACATCGTTGTTTGCGTCTTTTTAAGTCTATCTTGGAGCCCTGCACAGGAACATCAGACTAAAGAACATCCCATCTCCAAAACCCTTGACCCAACGACAAAGTTTTGGCGCCCAGAGATGTTCAGTAAAACGTTTTATAACCGGGAGCAGCAGCGTTTAGACTACATTCACAATCCTGTTCTGAATGGACTGATGAAGGATGATTACGGACTGGGGGCTAATTCTTGTGAGCCAGATACAAGAGTCATAGAGCAGATTTCGGATTACAACGTACTTCCACAACAATTCAAAGACTTCCTGTTGTATTTCCGCTGTCGGTCGTCCCCAATGCTGATAAACCAGCCCGATCTGTGTAAAGACAGCCCCTTCCTGCTTCTCGTAATAAAGTCCCTTGTGCCGCATTTTGAGCGACGTCAGGCCATCAGAGAAACGTGGGGTCAAGTCGGAGCCATCGCCAATCGTTCGGTGGCCACAGTTTTCATTCTGGGAAACACCATGTCCATGGACAACTTCCCAAACCTGACGCCACTGCTGAGACATGAGGCGGACATTTACAAAGACATCCTCCAGTGGGATTACAGGTCAGTGGTAAAAAGCAGAAGATAGTCACATGACTCAGTGTGTTTCTTTTTGTCACAGGGGCAGGAAAAATGAACTGAAAAAATGGATAGTGCCAGGGTATTAACTTTTAGGGACCCCTCAGGCCATTTAAGTATATTTTTGTAATTTTTCTTTTTTGATTTTTTTTGCTGTGTCAGATTATGGAATGAAATCCTGCAAGAATGTTTCTTTTCTGACATATTTTGTAAATCTTATGTCAAGGACTTTTTGTACTCTCTGTGGACGCTTGACGCCAAAAATGGACATACACAAAAATGCTACAAAATCATCACACAACAATATTTTTTCATTTTTTTCCCTTCATAAATCCCTCGAAACTACCAAATATTCAATAAAAGTCTTGAATATTTGGTAGTTTTGAGGTTTGTGCAGATTTTTTGGAGTGTCCCATAAAGGATAGTAAATTAGATTGGGCCACAAGGGCTGTATGTCACATCACTTTATTGAATCGATATCTCTGACTCTTATCATGCTCGAGGCAAATGCTTATTAAAAGCCAGGATAATGAAACCTACAGCAGTCATTCAGTCAATACACTACAAAATTAAAAAAATAACTTCATTGAATTCCCTCAAAACCTAACCAGTAAAAATTAGAAGAACTGCCTGTGAACTATGCTTAACTTTATAAATCCATTAGGAACTTCATAGATAAAACAATAAATACAGAAAGATTAGTGGATCAGTGCACGTCTGTGTTGCTGTTCATGAGTCGGTTTGATGTGGAGACAAAGCGTAAGATTGAGCTGTATCTGCGTCCTGCCGGTAGTGGGACTGTGGAGAGGGTGTTATCAGTGTCGACCTTTGGAACCTAACCCTTTCATTGTAGATGTTGAGTAATTCTTGTTCTTGTTTAATTATTTTACTGCTGAGTCTGATCATTTTATTTCAGGCTGTGATGTTTTTACTGCTGATGGCATCTGAGTTTGTGGTGTATTATTATTGTGCCAAGGTATTTGTATAATTGTACTTCTCCATTGTGTCATGTGATGTGTGTGCGTGTCTAAAATCCAAAAAAACAGTTCCATCAACAACCATGCTCATTGTGACTTTTCCATTCATTGCAGGGACACATTCTTCAACCTGACCCTGAAGGACGTCCTGTTTCTGAAGTGGTTCAGTTCACACTGCTCCAAAGCTCAGTTCATGTTCAAAGGAGACGACGATGTGTTTGTGAACACGCCGCGGATAATCAACTTCTTGGAAAACCTGCCAAAAAACAAAGCGGCAGATCTGTTTATCGGCGACGTCATTAGAAATGCTGGTCCTCACCGAGACAAGAAACTGAAGTATTTTGTCCCTGAGAGTTTTTATGTTGGGGGGTATCCTCCATACGCCGGAGGGGGAGGGGTTCTCTACTCGGGACCGTTAGTTCTGCGGCTCTCTGATGTCTCGAACCAGGTGGTGCTGTATCCCATCGATGACGTTTACACTGGGATGTGTCTGGAAAAACTAGGCCTCGTCCCAGAGAAAAACAATGACTTTAAGACGTTTGATATCGATAACAAACAAAGACACAACCCATGCATTCACCGCAATTTGATGGTCGTCCACAGCCGCACACCTCAGGAAGTCAAACACATCTGGCCCTGGATCGTTCAACCAGAGCTCAGCTGTCAGTGAACCAGTCAAAAGGACTCTCCTCAAACTGTTTGAAAAGACTGTGAACACCTCAAGGATATCAGTGGATGAAGTAACGCCATTGGGTGTGTTTAGATCTGCAGGCACTTGAATTATTATGAATTTCAGAAACTAGAATAAATCAGAATTCTAGTTTTGAGGAACTTCCTGGAGATGTGTGGTTCAGGAATATCATGGTTTCTAAGTTCATCTGGAGAAAAAAGGACCAAGCTTTTAAAATGTTCAACTGTTATTAACCAAAACTTGTGTTTGGTTCAATACTACGGCCATTTAATGCTTAACGGAGCTGGTCTCACACTTTTTAACTGAAGGACGCCGCTTTCTATGACAGTGAAGGACAGTTCACTCGAGTCAAAGGTTTGCTTTACGTGGCTGTTGTTCAAAATGTACCAAAAACTTATTTATGTATATTTTAATTTACAATTCAAGCTTAAGGTTTGTTGTGGGTTGTTTCTGGGTAGTAATGTGTTGTGTAGCAGGTGAAAGAAGCTCCTAACCTGGATTTTCAAGAGTATTTAAACAGAGACATTATCATCACTGACCTGTGGGATTTAGGGCTGAAAAATGTGGGTAAATAATATAACTGCAATGTTTTTTTCTTTTATTCTTTTCTGCTTTTTTAAATACCCTCAATCAATAAATATCACAAAACAAACTCATGTTTCTTGTTGGCCTTTTATGTTGTTAAGAAATTAGATGATGCATGAATTAAAATTTTTATTTAACCTTTTAAATCACAGACTGGATTTGGGTGTTAAGTTTAAACTGTGTGGTCTGTCTCTGGTGGCGTACAGGATTATTTTAACAACAGAAAAATCTTGACATGAGATTGGGGGCCCTGTAGACCACCCAAAAGGGGGCCTGAATATGGTTGTAGCCCATGGGCCTCCACTTTTCTAGATCCTACCTTGTATGATGCTCAAAACAGCAAATCTTTCAAATAAAGGTAAATTATATAAAGAAATGTAAAACTGCTGACAGGACACATACAACATTGAAAAAGGTTGAATTGTGTTCTGTTCATCTGCACTTTTTACTTCACGCTCACTTTTTTTATTACAAGCCGACTCGATGAGGGGCAACAAGACAATCTCCAGCAAATAAACCACTGAAAAACTAGGGCTTAAAATAGCAAACTATTCAGGAACTGTGTATTCTTTTTGAGAATTAGTATTAGCCCGAAAACACATGACACAACACGGAAATGTAACTGTATCAGATTTCCAGTGACAAGGAACTTTTGTAAAAACTGTACTCAAATAGCCACAGATTTCAGAAGCTGATAATTTGGTAACGCTCTTAAATAATGCCAGGAATGTGTTGCGTGTAAGGTTGAAAAAAAAACATAGTGTTTAATTGTTCTCATAGTAAAGTCTTGGTTATTACAACACTTGGATTTCAGCCCATAAGACAAAGGGCTGTCACATTGTGTCTCAAAAATCTACCACACCTCAGACTTTTTGTTTCTTCCTTTAATTCCCCATTTTGCCTAAACTAACTTCTCAGAATGGTTTTGTTTATAAATACTTCTAAGAAAATGGGTTAACCAGGATCAATCCAGAAGCCAGTGGGCCTTTGTGCTGACGGATGAAGGGCATTAACCCAAAACGTCACGTGGGCGTTAAAATAAAACATCTGGGAGCTTTATTAATTGTGCGGAGCCTCCTTTTGTTTTTTTACTCAAACAGAATCAATACCACAAGGCTGGAAGTTTTAGTTCGATTTGGACAGATTTTAGTTGGATTTAAACAGGTTTATGTTGGATTTGAACCTGTTTTAGTTGGATTTGAACTGGTTTTAGTTGGGTTTGAACAGATTTTAGTTGGATTTGAACAGATTTTAGTTGGATTTGATTAGGTTTTACTTGGATTTGAACAAGTTTAAGTTGAATTTGAACAGGTTTAAATTGGATTTGAACAGGTTTTAGTTGGATTTGAACAAGTTTAAGTTGGATTTGAACAGATTTTAGTTGGATATAAACAAGTTTTAGTTGGATTTGACAGTTTTATGTTGGATTTAAACAGGTTTTAGTTAGAATTTAACAAGTTTTAGTTGGATTTTGACAGTTTTAAATTGGATTTGAACAGGTTTTAGTTGGATTTGAACTACCCTGAACAAAAACATAAAAGCAACTCTTTTGTTTTTGCCTCCATTTTTCATGAGCTGAACTCAAAGATCATATTTAGGGTTAACTGACCTATTCTGCTTCATTCAGACACAGTCCTATTTTTGCCAATGTATATCTCACTGAACTTTATGGTAGGTCTGACTGTGAAAGGTTCATCCATTTTGGTCACAATGGCTCAGACAATGAACCCATTCCACAATGTTTTTCAGGTTTGATCTGAGAGCAGCATAATCCATTTTAAACAGAATGACAAGAGCAACTAACAGTGTAAGAAATAACTGTACAAACTCATTTGAAACAATGCACCAAAGCATTTTCTTTTTGTAAAAAAACCCAAAAAGAAACTGACTTTATGATTTGCAAAAGTTACTAAAGCATCTGAAAGTGAAACAAGTTCTTATGAAAAAGTAAGTTCTGATCTAAGAAATGTGAAAAAGCAACTGAGAAAAACTGAAATTATGCAAATAATATTTTTATGGTGCAAGAACTATCAAAATGCAAATGCCTTTTGATGGCCATATATTGTATATAAACAACGACACATTTTGTTTTCATTTTGGGCGCTAAGACATTTCCACTGACAGTAAAATGTTGAGAGAACAAACGATTTTAAGTCAATAATTTACTTGAAATTACAACATGATGTTCTGCTGTTTGTATGACATTCCAAAACCTTTGAAAATGGAAGTTCTGATCTGAGAAATGTTCTAAAGCAACAGAGAAAAACTGTAATAAAAAGTTCAATATTACAGCCAACAGTGCCCTCTGCTGGACGTGTAGTGAACCTCACTTACATGTTTGACAGCGTCGTTGGCTGTATTTTTATTTATGTAAAGAGCGGGAAAACTCTTACTAAGTCCTGTTCAGAGGTGTTAGAAGTCACTAGTACAATAAATTATAGCCCAACTATTATGAAAGAATCTATAGGTACCCTATAGAGTACCTGTGCAATGGATCATAGAAATAGAGAAAGATTAAAAGAGTTTTGTCAAAAGTGCAATGGCCACAACTAACTCTCAAACAACGACTTACTATCAATTACCAGACCAGATCTAGTCTGGAGAAGAGAAAGTCAGGTTTCAGCTGGATTTGATCAGGATGTATATGATTTTGACAGGTTTTGGATAGATCTTCAGCCCCTGAAATGATTCTTTGAGTTTGACTCCACTGCTGAAGACTAGTTTAGTCTGTGTGACAGTGACCTCTGCTGGAGGTTTAAACAAATTACACAGAAATAATAAACATTTCTTTTTATTTGTTCATTTACTTAAGTAATTTTAACGTAAATCAAATGCAACTTCAATTCAAACATTTGACCTTCGGAATGCCAGTTTAATTTAAAAAAGTAAGTTGTTTATTTGATGAATGCAAATCCAAGGTTTCTGTGGGTTTTAAACTGTTTAGAGTGTGTCAATTATGAGCACAAAAAAGACAGGATTTTATTAATTATCATTTCTGTGCTATTATGAACTCACATTCTTCCTCCAAAATAGGTCACTTTTTTTTGTTCACCAACTCAAGTCCTTTTAATTCAAACATATAACCCTCACACAAAGCACAATTCATTCAAAGGCAAGTTTACAAAAAACTCTCACTTTTTTCCCTCTCAAAGCCTTAAAATGGCTGCCATACATTAAAGTTCCTGCATCAAAAATGAACAGAAAAAACATTCTGCATTTCTCTAAAATCAGCTGCCTTTAGAAACTCTAAACATGCATTATATTTAGTTTAGTATTACTTTAGAAATCTCTATAACCCAAAACCACCCTTTCCCACCACAAACTGTAACTGCAAATGCATCAGAAATACCAGGAAATGTCTGGGCAGTGCAGCCAAATAAGAAAAAAATGGAACAGGTAGAAAACACTAAAAATTAAAATTTTAGAGGCATTAGACCAGGATGCATTCCTAATTTAATGAAAATTTAGGTTTTATTTAAATTGACAGTAGAAAATAAATATATATTTGGGTTTTCTTCAGATTTCAGTGTGTTTTTGATACACCAACAAAAACACTTTTATCTGTGAATATCTTTTACTTGGCTGCAGTCACTGTTATATAAGTCATTATAAAGGAACATAATTCCCACAATGCTTTACTGTAAACATGGAAAATTGTATACATGACTTATGTTTTTAATGTGTGTATTGTTTAGCCTCTGTAGCAGGCCATGCACGTCTTTGTACTGCAGTGGAAGCAGGGTGAAAATAAATACTTATAATGGACGTTAATGTGACCTAAAATGGCCTTAACAGGAAGAACAGGAGTATTTTGTGTCATGCTTTTGCAGTTTTGACACAAAAAAATCCAATTTCATTGATTAATACACATCTTGGAGAAATATTACCCTCCTAGAATTAGAAACGTCTAAATAAGAGAAAAGAATCAACTTGAAAAAAAACATAGAATGGCTCCAGGAAGGCCTTAGGCTTAATGCACTGAAACTCCTGTGGAGTCAATCAGCTGATAATGACCTCCACCTGCTCAGAAAGAGAAGGAAAACAACAGAGTGAAGTGTGCACTGAAGCTCTTACGTTTACACTAAAAAACATTGTACGTGATGAAAATGCCACCAAAGAAGAAAAAGAAGAGGACTGGGAGCTTCGCGAGTGTTCGGCTGATATTTCTGCTCATGTTTGGACTGAAACTAAGTGACGCTCAGGTGAGACTTGCCCTTTTATTTGTCTTAGACCAACAGTCGGACACATTCAAACCCAAGTCTTTTGGCACAGACACAAACTAAATAACTCAAATTTTTAGTTTTAGCTCATTTGTGACTAAATTTTTGAATATACCTGGAAAATAACCCCATTTGGATTTCTGTTTTATGTGCTTTCATTACTGATGTTATGCTAATGTGTTGCAGATGAGCAGAGAAGACGATAGTCCTTCAGGTGAGTATGTATTTTTGACTTTTATAAACTTAACGGCTAAATGCAATACTTTACATTAAAGATTGTAGTTGTGAGTAAAGAGTAGTTTCTTGTGTTAAAGCTTTAGATAGATGCTGTAAAGTAAGAATGCTTTCATAAATATTTAAATGTGTTTTATTTCAATCAATAATTTTTATTTATATATATATGTGTGTATTTATTTTATGGCACAATCATGATGAAAAGGAATAGTATTTATTTTTACTGTAAATTTTATTGCAGATAAATGTGCACAATTGAATAATTATTGGTATGTTTATTGTAAACTTGGTATTTTATTGATTTTATTGAGCATTTCATACATCATGTCTTTTTAAAAACAGTTCTTCTCAGATCTTCTTGGATGTAGGCTCCTCAAATTCTTTTTTTTTTTTTTTTTTAATGTTAAAGCCAGACAGACTCATGATGTTGAGATCTCAGTGGGACCATGCCATCTCTTCAGAACTCATTGTTACTAATTACATACAATCTTCTGAAATATGAGGAAGGCTATCCTGTGACCTCAAACCACTTTGTCAAATGAAAGCCTTCTTACTTTACGGCGTGTCTTCATACCTGCCTTAAACAATGCTTTAAGTGTATTGCATAAGAAAGTTTTCTCAAGAATAAATGCATAGCTAAGCTTCACTCAAACAAAATGGAACTGGGTTCAGAGTCATGGGTTCATGTTTCACTGAGGTTGTTCTAAACAGAAAGTGTGTTCAGCAGACGATCGAGGCTCTCACAGCGCCGCCTTCTTCGCTCTGAGGAGCTGTCACCAGGTTCTTCACGGCGACAGCGGCGAGTTCTTCTCCCCCGACTACCTGTGCTCCAACCCGCCTCTGTGGTGCAACTGGACCATCCAGGTGCCGCCCGGGAAACGCATCCACCTTCAACTCCAGGACCTGGGCCCTGACGACAGTTGCCAGGGACGACGGGACCAGATCCACGTGGACGAACCCGAGAGCCCTTCGTCGAGACAAGGCGTCCTGCAGAAGTGTTGGAGGGAAGCCAAATATACGTCGAGCTCCAACACGGTGCACGTGGTGTTACTGATAGAGGGGTCTCCCAGGGCAACCTACAGGGGCTTCTACGGGCGCTACCAGGCCTTTGGACCGCCACTGGTCTACAACCCGCAGGAGACGGACTTGAGCTTCAGTGAATATTCAGCAGTGACCTCAGAGCCTGCGTATGATTATTACGACGAACCTGAGGAAACTATCGCCACGTCAAACAATGAGCCAGAACACGAAGTGAGCAAATGTTAACTTTCATTATTCTTATAACGGCAATCTTTTGAGGGTGCTTTCAAAAATAAAACAGTCTAGCTTTGTTGCAATCTAAAAAGTTAAATCAGTTGAGTCAGTAGAATAGATGTTTTGAGAGACAAACGTTGAGGTTAATGAACATTCAGAGCAGAATGAGTTCAGAGGTGAGGCCATAAAACCTAAATTAAAGGGAAGGGTTTCTTAGACAAATAAAATATATATAAACCTGTTGCATCTCTTGTTTATGACTCAGACAGATGAAGATCACTCTGAAAACAGCCCGACCCTCGACCCCACAGAGGTGTCATCCGATGAAACGGATGAAACTGAGTTAGAGCTTCAACCCAAACCAAGCCCTCGCGTTGCCACGGCGATACGCAGGAACGTGGACGAAGCTGAAGTTGTTGACGCAGATACTGACGAAGGAATCGACAAATCGGAAGATGAGATGCTGAGCCAGCTGGAAGATGAGTTGATGGACCAATCAAAGGTTGAGACTCCAGACCAATCAGAGGACAGGATTCCAGACCAATCAGAGACAGGATTCCAGACCAATCAGAGGACAGGATTCCAGACCAATCAGAAGACAGCACGCCAGCTTCATCTAAAGAAGTAGAGACTCACTCGGACGTCCTAAAACCACAGTTCGACCACAGAGCAGACACTCGGGGTTTGTTGCTGATGTTGCAGAACTTTGTCTCTGAAATATTTTGGTGTTTTGTAATATATATTGAAAACCGTTAAAAGAAAAAATAGTTTTGTCAGTGTTTAAACCATGTCTTTGTGTTTTTTATTGTAGCCTATGTTAAATACCACCCTCAAAGTCCACATCTCCCGGGAGGTAAGTCAATTTTTACTACTGTTTTTAGAAATATCATGGATGTTCTGAGTCTTAAGACGGAAATGGTGTAAAATCTACCAACAATATCAACCTTTTCAGAGGTCTCGGATTCAATTATGTTCCTGTTACTAACCATATCTGCTGATCATAGCTCAGAACAAGTTAATGTTATCAGATCACAGTTTAACAGTTTTTGATGAGGAAGCACAGGTCCTTAAACCATCTGTGTATAATTCTTGGTCCACAGTGTTACTATAGCCTTAAACTGTTGAGACTGTTTTCTACCCACTCACTGACAGCACACACATTTTGTGATTATTTTTTTACGACAATTTTGTTAATAAAAAATGTATAGTAGCATCCTGTACTTGCAATGCTGAAATAAAGATGTGGCTTATGTTAAGAGGTCTATACTGATGAAGAAACATTATTTTTTACTTTAAAAATGGTAGATGATTGTGTGTGGGGAACTAATCTTCTTGTCCCCTGAGTCAGATCTGCTGTTCGAAGTGTCTGTGGAAGTGAACTTCTCTCAGAACTTGGAGACGTCCTGGGACAACACAGCTCAGTCACTGCTGCTCTCTGTAAAGACTCTGGTAAAGCTCCACAGAAAGCCTTTATCTGTTTTTAAATACTATGTGTAAAGTGGAATGCAATAAAATAATTTCCAGTGTTTGTGTTGCATTTGTACAGATCCGAGATCAGCTGAAGTCAATGCTTGTATCACAGAGCATCTCTTCAAAAAGAATCAAACGGTAAATACAAGTTATGTTGTTCCTTTTGTAACAATGTTGTGCCCAGCCCTCATTTGAAATAAGAAGCTGAATATCTTGTGCAGGTTAAATGCAGGTGTGCTGTTCATCCTGTGGCTTCAGATCGGACAGAGGACCAGCAGTCATCACGCCCATGAGGTGGTCCACTCCTCTCTCCAACAGCTCATCGGATCAAGTCTTGGTCTGAGAGGAAACCATGGCGACGCCGTCATCCTGTCCCTGTCCACAGCAGGTCATAAAAGCTCCAGAGCTGGAACATTCATTTAAAGGTTCAAAGATCTGTTCATGGCATTCAATAATCTTTTATTTATTTTGTTTTTTAGATGTAAATGAGTGCGACACACAGCTGGTGGTGTGTGACCCGAATGCTGACTGTGTGAACCACTTCGGCTCGTACTCGTGTCAGTGCATGAGCGGGTTTCAGGACGAGTCTCGCTCAGGAGCAGGGACTGTGTGTGTGGACATAAAGAACACGGGTAACAAAACATATATATACTCTGACTTTCACTGGTATTTATTTTCGTCATTACATTTTTGTAATTGCTCTTTCTTAGTCTAAGCTGCAGTTAAAAGTTTTCATCTGGAGATAATGCCAACCTTTAAGTTTTGACAAACAGAAGCAGCCCTGCTACTGCTGTGGGGTAAGTCTGTGCCTGCTCTGACAGTGTTCTTGTGTTCTTCTCTTCAGATTGTGGATCAGGGCTCTCGTCCGAGGCCAAAGCCGTGTACGTCCTGTTCTTCCTGCTCAGTGCTCTGGTCGTGTCTTTGCTCGTCCTCTCGGCTCTTTTTTACCACCGTCATCGCAGGGGCACTTTTTTCATCCCGGCGCCGGACCCCAACAACAACATTCACCACGACAGCGAGCTGCCGCCCCCTCCTCCGCCGCGCTGCCCCCCAGTGGACCTGCAGCTGCTGCGCTTCAACACACTGCTGTCCCGTGAAAGCAAGACATGACACGGAGCTGTCAAAATACTTTCCCACAGTGTCCTCTGTAAATATCTGTACAAAGTATGGGCTTAATTAAAGAAAATGCATTTCAAATGTCTTTTGTTGGCTTTCAAGTCCTAAAGTATTTATCAAATTACATGGAAATTCACCAAAGCTTATTATAAAGCTCTGAGTTGCAGAGTTTTTGGCGAAGATGGAGATGAGAGCGAGGTTATGCACAAGTCAAGGTCACAGCTGAAGAGAAAACCCTGTCCACACCTCGTGCTGTTGGACGAGACTCACAATAATCTCTCATGGTTTGTTTATAAAGAGTTTAAACCTGTCTCCATGTCTCTCTGCTGTGGGGAAACAGTCTTTCCTGAATTTAGGTTCTGTGACATAAATGTGGTACTGGCCGTAATGAGACACACAACTGGGGTCTTAACATAAAAATAAACATTTCATTTGCCCAAACAGGCTACAATGCATATTTATTTTAAACAGAAATAACAAAAATAAGTCAACTATTGTCTGCTCTCTTGTAGCTACTTATCACACTGATGCTTATGAATCTAAAATGTTTGTTTGAAGGACACTCCAGCTGTGGTCCAGCCCCACCACCACCACCACCGCCTGGACACCTGTAACAGGCGCCTATCCACAGTCACATGACCACCCCATGACCTTACGCTGTTTTATTACAGGGTGCTCTGTCAGAAAAGGTAAACCTGAGATTTTTCTGCTTCATTCAGAGTTCAGTCACATCCGTCCATCGAGGAAACATTTAAGCGTAAAAAATATGTTTGTATGTCAAAGTTAAAACTCTAAAATATCGATAAATAAACTAAAATAGGCAGGGTACTGTGACTGTATTCCCTTTTAAAGACCAAAGACTTTTCCACAAAACACATTTAAAACAACAGCTCAGTTCAACGATGTGGTTGATTGTGAACAGCTTGAGCTCATCTTTTCAGATTGAAATAAAATACCTTCCATTTGTATTTGAGTATTATATTTTTGTGTTGCTTTTTAGGTTTCCACAAATTTCTTACAGAGTTATATCATAAAAAAGACAAAATGAAACTCATTGTGAACTGGCTTTGTTTCTCTGAAGTCCACAGAGCAGGACCTGTTAAAGGCTATTTGTCTAAGATTCATGAATAAATTCCCAGTTCCTCGTCGGTCGTGTGCTGTTTCCGTTTGGTTTTGCGTATAGTTCCAGCCGAGCGCCTCTTTGACGTCCCATACAGCTCTCTTTATGACTTTCCCCTGGCCTCTGTGTGAGCGCACTGGACTGTCTCCTCTTAATTAGAGCTTTGTCTCTTGTTCAAAGTGACCTCTTCTGTTCTGCGTCTCCCGTCGTACATGGCCGACGGTGCGTGGCTCAGCTCTCGACTCAAATAATGGACTGGTTTGATAATATACAGACAGTTATTGTCACTTTTTCCTTTATAGAACACCACAGCGGCCAGCCTTTTCAAGAAGCAGACCTTTTATAGACAATGACTTTACAGTGATTTCATTAGAAGTAGACTTCCTTTCATTTGAACACATTTTTATTATAACACAATGCCACATTAAGCGGTGTGGTGCATTAAAAAAGTACATTTGTCAAATCACACATGAGCTTTTTATATAAAAAATGTTAGAGAGCAAAAAAGGCACTAGACATAACCAGGAGTGACGCAAGTGTAAAGCTGTCATTTTTTAGATTTAAGCACTCTCCAGTTACATGAGACACACACGGTCCAGCACATGAACAATTATTACTCTTCACGTGAGCTATTATCTTGTGTCTATTTTGTGTGCCCTCTGTTTTTCACCAGATACTGTTTATATGTCTTTATTGGAGGTACATATTCAAAACGGCAGAAGGTTACCACATGATGTCATGGTTGGCTTCCACAGTTTCCACTGCCATATGAAATTATTACACTTTGACATTTTGAATCGAGTCTGGACAAAAAACACTGTGTAGCCATGATTTTTTTTCATGTGGAGTCTAAACATGGGTCAGTCGTATTACTGAGTTTGTCCGTGGCACTGATTTGTCACCATATATTGCACATCTCCTGAAGACGTCTGATTGGTCTGACATTGTGTGACTTTCTCCAAACTGTACTTAATTAAACACCCTTGCTTCTCTTCGGAGGCGGGGGAAGGGCATATGTCTTTTCCCTGGGCCCAGTAAAGACCTGGTGGAATGGTCCTCGCCTTGTTGTTGATTTAATAATTTGCTGGTCCTTATCTAAGAACACGATTACACACTGTGAATCCATCATAACACTACTAATATTGTCCCAAATGAAAAACAATATTTCAGTTTAACCTTGTCACAAACGACACACTTACAGTGATCAATGTGGCGACTGAAGACTCTCAACATTATTGTAAACACGAGACTCACAATAGAGACTGAAAGCACAGATTTATAGAACAAATGTTTATGTTGGTGCTTTCTTAACAGTTAAACACAAGATAAACGCAATTCTACCTGCTTTTTACCAACCGAAATAGCAGCATCTACAAAAAAAGAACGGTCTATAGTAAATTATTGGGAATTTTAACAAGGCCTAAATAAACCTGGATTTAACTTTTATTCATGGGTGACCAAAAACACAGGATAAGACAAAGAAAACCTAGCATTTCATGTCTTTAACCAAAATAAAGAGCCATACACTTTTACTGTTCTGCCAAACTATACTGCAAATAGTAAAGTAAATGTAAATTTGATGTTTTGACAGAACATAAAGAAAAACCTGATGCTCCTAATGGCCAAACCAAACCATGTCAAGGAAAATTTTAATAGTTTTGTCCTGGTTTTGCTCTGGTTTTGTGTCGCCTGCCTTTGTCTCATTTTTTCACAGAACTTTGATAAATAGCTTACATTCATAATAAATCCCATGAGTGCTAATCGTTCCCTGTACTGTTAGAGAAACATTTATTTTCTTGGTGATTTTGTTGAGCTGTGGGGTTTTTTATGTGACAGTTTGATTTTTGAACAGGATTTGTTTACTGTTCTTTATGTGTGCCCCTGTCCAGAGACAAAAACGAGACAAATTAGTGGAACCACACTGTCTTCAAGCGCGGCTCCTCTCTCTGCACTCGAGGCCAAACATTTTCCAAGATCATTTACCAGAAAAACAAAAGGGAAACAGAAGAGCACCGAGCCAATGAGGATTATTTTCCTCCTGTTACAGGGATTATGGCAGCGTGACCTTCGACCCCTGTTAGGGACGACTTGACTTGTGCTCTGTTCGTTTTGGGAGGGGCCCGTTTTAAAATAAGGACAGATGATTCAGCCCAAAGAAATACCAACATGTGTCAGAAACTAAATGAACAGGCTGTGAAGGCAAAGGAGGAGTCTCTGATTAAATTAATAAATTACATAATTTGTCAGGAGTATTAAAAAATTTGAGGATAAAATGTATTAAGTTACTAGAATAAGTAAAATAATTGACTTGCTAACACTATTTTGAAGGCCTTTCTTAACATCTTACTGCTTTTATTTGTCACAATCTCAGACATCAGGTTCCAATGGAGGGTCAGATTAATTTCTTTAAAAACTGCATGAACATTTGTAATAGCTTAAAACTAAACACAGGGTTTAGGCTTACAGTGTATTCAGGAAAACAGGAAAAACTACTTTCACACACATTAGGTAAAAGAAGGCATGAGTTCAGATCAGAGACAACCTTAAGTCATAAAAACATAAAGATGCTAAAACACTTCCTAGAGTCCAGTTTGTGTTGCTCTGATCCTTTACATTGTTGTGCATCTGTTTGTTTTAAAGTGTATGTTTCATTACATTGTTACCAATTATTTAATATGTATTTCACATCAATTGTCTCTTTTTGAGCGTATCTAGAGTTAAGTCTCTAAATCTCCTGGAAGTGGTGCCCATGTGTAGAAACAGTTTACAAAGCCCTGTGTAATCTTCTCTTTTTGATTAGTTCTTATTTTCTTCTCGAAGGGATTATTACTGTGTTTAGTTTGAACAAGGACATGGGCTGCACAAAATCTCACAAAAAAGAAAAACAAATTGAGGGAGTCCTGTTCTATGTAAATAAACTATTTTCTGTGTTTACCTGGGTCTGGAAAATCCCATAATCCCTCATGTTTGATGTCTCAGAGCTAATGGCTTTCATTGGAACGTCCCAAAAGGCGCTTTGTGGCTTGAGGTTTTGAATGACAGCGCGGGGAAAGAGATGGTAACTTTACCTTAATCTGGGTTTATCCGTCCAGGCTGCATGCACAGGTGTGTGGCCCTGAGAGCCCAGGGGCGGGGCCAGAGATCACGCCGCTGCAGGGTTTCAGGACGTCCAGCTTTAGCCCCAAACCAACCAAGCAACTATTAGCACTTTTTAATTAAACTGAGGTTAAGGTACGTTTTTTTTCTGCTGAGTCAGTCCTTGTGTCTTGACTTCTGTCATTTCTCTTGTGGCTTTGGTTTCAGACTCAGACGAGTGCAACTCAAAGCTCTCATGGTTATAGATGAAACATAACCTACAAAACCACACTGGATTTATTTATCTACTGCTGATATTACAATGATTATTTATATTTTCTTTTATTAAGTTAAGTTATATTTTAGGATAAGACCATAATTAAACTTCCAGAGGAAACTCATTTAGACCCACTCCGATAAGCTCCAGACAACAAACTGAGCACTGCTGGAGGAGAAACACATTCAAGTTTCTTTCTTAACACATTCTTGCATAAAGGCTTATGACAATTGTAAAGTCAACTCATGATTTGGAGGCTGTGAAAAGAAGGGGTGTGAGGTATTATATGCTGCCAAAAACTACACACCCCATCTATACAAAGTGTGAACCCACTGATCACGTCGCTAAAGGATCCCTTCGTTTTCTAAATTCAAAATAACTTTATTGATCTCCAAGGGGAAATCCAGTTACCTATTGTCTTATGACAGTCGGGAAAAAAGAGTTCTTGTGGCGTTCTGTCCTGCAGCTTACTGATCTCAGACGTCCTGGGGTTCAAAAGCTGACCGCAGGGGATGGTCCATGTTGTTCAGTATAGCAACTGTCCAGCCGTAGAGTTGATCACTCAGGCCACACACTGAAGAAGTCTGGACCACAACTTCAAAGGAGTCTGTACAGGAATGTGTCCTAACTCGCAGGACCTCCGCTGACACTTGTATTTTTCAGACAAGCCACATTTTAAAACTTTAGGAACTTCATTAACATAAAACATCAGAGACATACAAAGGTAGTGAACCAGTTTTCCAAACTGCAATTGTTTTGTCAAATCAAAAAAACTCTAGGAACACTGTAAACACTGGTGATGGGTCGTCTTGGTAACCACTTCTGTACAGCCTGTTTAGTAATTTTTATATTTATGTTTCACAGAAGTAGAATGAGGCACTCTCTGATTGGACCACGCTCTTTACGTCGACACAAGGATCTGCTGAGTCTCTGATTGGATTAGTAAACCACTCCTTCAATAAAACAAATGAATTTCCCAGGATTCAGTGAGAGAAATCAAGGCCAGTGCCCGGTGATCCATAAACACTACGATGATGAGGTCATCTCCAGCCACACATTGACAACATAACAAACAAAATATATTCACTTCTGGAAATAAAAAAAAATTACTTGATTTATTTATACGTTAATTTTAATTTTTAATTGTCTGAATGTGAAAAGGATTCCTTCACAGGAGGCATTCATGTGTACATAAACAGTTTACTTTTTTCAATAATTCAATTTATGAAACATAATTGTGAATATATTGAATTACTTAAGATTTACTGCCAGGAACCAAATAGAATAACTTTATTTGAAATTTTATTACAGCGTGGCACTTCAAAGACAAAACATGTTTAAGAAATGCATTCAGTCTTGGATCCTGGCTTTGGTTGTGGGCAGATTAGTCTCATGGGTTTAGTGCAGCTCAAGGTTTTGTCCTTTATGCAAATAGCTCCCATGAGCTGAATATAACATGTTGATTTTATCTTCATTTAGTGCATTTGGATGTGACACAGTCTGAAATTTAAAAAATAAAAAAGTGGGTATTTTTTACAAAAATTATGTTTTTCTTTGGCGGATTAAATAAAATTTTCTGGCTTTGTGTTTATAAAAAAAAAGAGTCCCGTGTGAAACCATTATAGTAAACCTGTTTTAACGTTGCTTCACTGATTACTTGTTAGTTTAAGACTATATAAACATTTTTTTAATTACTTTTAAAGCTCTACTTGGTCTTGTCCCTGCTCGTTCCCGACGTTCCTCTGAGCAGTCTCTCCTTATTATGCCTTCATCCCAACTCTTCACCAGGAGAAAGGGCTTTCTCAGTGAGAGCTCCTAAACTATGGAACTCTCTTCCAGAAGAGATCCGATCAAGCAGCTCTGTGATCATGTTAAATCCAAATTAAAAACGTACTTTCATAGGCTGGCTTTTTCACTGTAATACCTTTTAATTGTTGTCTTATTTTATTAGTATTTTTTATATATTTATATATATTTTTTTTGTGCAGCACTTTGTAACTTTGTGAGGAAACGTGCTATAGAAATAAAGTCATTATTATTATTAGAAAAACTGTAATAATGTGACCAACAGGGGGAGCCATGCAGCAGCTGAAGCACTAACATTTAATACACAAGGACACACAGCTGTTTTCACTTCTGACACATTTATATAATCAACTATAATCAAGCATTATCTAATTGTCTTAAAAAGAAAGGTAAAAACAAACTGAAATGACATGTTTCCAAATGTGATTTCCAAAAGGCAAGTACACTTAATGATTGCTTAAATCTGGCTTGTGGGATTTTGTAAAGCTGCACTGAAAGTTAGCTACGTTATTGCAAGTAAAATAGCATTAGCATCAAAGCCATATTGTGGGATATGGGATCTCACAATATGCAAGAACTAGCAATAAAGTAAAAAGTTTTGCCAACATTAACCTTTTTCAGTTGCACTTGATGAGACACTGAATTTATAATGTTATTCTTTGCACTAAAACAAAGAGAAAAACTGAGTTGTCTTTATTTAAAGGTTGTTATGCTGTTATTTTACTGATCTGGCTCACTTTTGATCAAATTAGGTTGTATGTGGCTCCTGAACTAAAATCAGTTTGACATCCCTGGTTTAAACTGCCTTCTTTGTGACTATAATTGTTAAAAATGCAGTGCAGTAGGCCTAGACTTCTCTATTTACTGCCATAAACAAAAGTGTAAGACCCACTGTTATATTGTAAGGGATATATATTGTAGCTATATCTATACAAACACCTACATAAATGAATAGAATTGCTGTAAAGTTGTTTTGGAAAAGGTCAATTATATAACAATTACAACAGGGTTCAGTCTTTTTGAGTAATACACAATGACTGAGATTAAACTCACTAAACATGTTACTCCCAATCAAAAGAAATGCAGTAAACTAGCCATTTTGCCCCGAACATCAGAACTTTAATTACCCATGTTTTGAGTGACTTCAGTGTGAGTCTGAGTAGGCTGTTGCTGGTATTGTAAGCCCTCCCACTGGGAACTGTACAAAACGATTAACACCACAACAATGCATGAGAGATGACAGAGCAAACAGAGAGCCACGCATGCCTGCAGAAACCAGAGTCGGCACTTCAAACACCAACAGAAACCCACAACAAAACCACTCAATTAGCACATCATTAGCACATTACCACCACATGGATGCACTCTGTAAAGGCAGAAGTTATGATCCGGACAAGGCTTCTTCGATTGACTACGAGAAATAAAACACTTTTCTGATGGACTTTTAGAATAAGACAAACGACAATGCATTTTGGTCTTGGTTGCAGACAAACTAAAGCTTTTATGTTAGCATCCTTAAATCCAGTCAGTCAGGACAAACCTGTACATAACTGTTTTGTGAAGCATGCTTGTTGACGTACTAAAACCAATCAAAAAACTGGTATCACATGATACTTCCTGGTTCTTCTGTCATCAACAAGATTGTTTTTGGGGCAAATGCTGTATATATATTGCCGCTAATCAACAATCACCCCACCGCTTGTACCGGGACCTGGCAACAGCTAATTGCATCTGGTCAGCCGGACATTGGACTGGGACGGTGGACACATACAGTGGCGCAAGGCTTTAAAAACAAACATTAAAAGTGCTGTAATGCTGTGTTGAGGCACATCTTTATCATGCTTTGAATCTTCCAATGTGAATGTGTCTTTACTAGTAATCTATTTGGTCACATGACTCCTCAACACAATCACAATCCTGGTGGTAATTGCAGCCCTGATCCATAAAGGAACCAAGTCTACACAGAGATTTACAGTATGCAGTATGAGGTTACGTTTTTGCTGGCAAACTCAAAAGCATGTCCTTTTGTGGGTAATACTCCAATCTGGCGGTGAGTTGACAGAAATGAAAGTTAAACTGCTGTGATGCAAAGGAATGATAGGAATCCACTGCATCTCCTCAAAAGGCAGTTCTCACATTAAAGCAGCAGTTTCCCAGGGCTTCTGCTCAAGACAATTAGCGTCGTCAGAGTGAAGAGTCCAGGTGAGGCTCGTCCTCGTCAGGGCCGCTCTGCTACAATCACTTTAATTGGTCTGTGTTTGATTTCCCGACAGTCGAAGGGGAACACAGTGACGTGTCCCGGACTGCTGTGACCTCGCTGTCGGAGCCAGCTAAACGCCTCGAAGACCTCTTTGAAGTGAGAGCCCCTTTCGCTTCAGTGCTTCCGACACAGGTTTGGGCCTCATGGACCAACTGCTTCAAAACACAGTGACACCTGGACTCTGCACTTAAAGAGTAGTTTTTCTCCCAGCTTTACAGACAGCACTAGATGTTTTTAGATCTTTAGTGTTAGTATAACCAGTCAGAAAGGCTGACTACTGCTAAGTGGAACTTTTGAGAACCAGAAAATAGCCCTAAAAACATTATTATAACAAGATTTTGAGACATTTAGAGAGTAGCATTACTTAACAATGACATAAACATAACTTACTTTAAAGTTCCACCATTCTTTAAATCTCAGTACTCCTATTAGCATTAGCATTTGACTCTGCTGCTTGTATCATAAATAAAATTAAAATCTATGAGCAGAAACTTTTTGTGGAGTTGATTTCTTGGTGTGTAAATATTGGCAAGTTATTGTACTTTATTGATATTCTTTTACTTGTTGTATGCCAAAGGGATGATTCTCAGCGTGTGTTAACTGTTGTGTGATAGTGAGTATACAAGTTTAAAGATGTAAATTTCCACTCTTGGAAGCCCCTGAGTTTGATTTATACTTTTTAAATCCAGTCAATGACCATCCAATTTGCCGTCATTATGATTTCCTTGGCTGCTCTGCCGCTAATTGGAGCAGTTTGTTTCCATAAAGTAATGATAAAAGACACATAGGGCTAATCAATGGGTTATGCTCACTGGACGATTTTCCATTTAAAGAGGCCAATTAGGCCCAAACAAATGCACACCTAGGACTCCATTAACCTCATGCTGCTGACCCAACTCTTCCAAGCGTTGTCTTTTAAACTGTCAAACGCCACTGTAATCCCCGGTGATGCATTTAGTAGTTCAAACACTCACTAAACAGAATTTAAAAAGTACGTAGAAGAGATCAGAAGTGTTGCAACACCCTTTTGTCTTTATTAGACAGTCAGTGTAGACAGACAAGAAGCAGGGTGAGAGAGGGGAATGTACACTGGGCAAATGACCTGAGCCAGAATCGATCCCGGGTCGTCTGAGTAAGAGGTATGTGCTCAAACAGGTGAGCAACTAGGTGCTCCAGTGCCTTCAGGTAAGATGTCAACACTGTCTTTTGGATGACTTAAAGGTGCAGTGTACAATATTTTAATGGAGAAAACTGTTTGAATGAATATCTTATTGTAATGAGATTGATTTGTGAAAAAATATATTATTATATTTATTGGAGCTCTGATTGAATAAATAAATAAATAAACAACACATACGTATAACTATGTTAAAACAACATGTGGCTCTTTATAAGGAGCTACATTTTCACACAAAACTAAAAATATATTATGACAAGTTTAAAGAAATGCTTTAAACTTTTATAGAACTGTGAACAAGAGCAAAGAATCAGCTGGAAAAATCAGAAAGCAGCTGATCACAGGTGGAAATGTCTGCCGGGTGACCACTGAGATAAACGCTGCACACGGACACAGACACAGCAAGGCGCCTCAGTTTGACCTTTGCAACATGGCGAGTGATCACTGGGTACACACAAATCGAACAATATATATTTGGGCAAATTATATGTGGTTTTGATGGAAAGACAAAGGGATGCGTGACCTTGTTCTTCATCAGGTTGTTACGTTTACACCAGTCACTAAAGGAAATGATGCTTTGTAGATGAAACCACAAATGTCTCCAGAATGTCTTTAATGAGAAAGAAACTAAAACCAACAGATTAGTTCACCAACTCCCTTCATACCTTCAGTGTAAAAGAATAAAGTCATTATTATTATTATGCAATAAACACATGGGATTTTGTCAGTGGTATTAGAAATCTGAAACCTTTTGTACCTCCAGTTTCTGAGGACCGACTAATTTAAGCTCAAGGGTGTACATTGATTCAAGACGGGTCAACACAGTGCACTGAGCATGCGCCTGAGTCGGACATCAGCACAAAGTCACAAACGCTTAAAGACATATTCATTTACAGACCGACAAAGACGTGTATACACAGGGTAAGGCTGCCGGTTATTGTGCTCTGTCGTGTCGTAAAAAGTTTAAAAGAACAAGCTAGTTTACGTGATGCATTCAAGTGCTGTCGGACGCCGCAGTTACAGAGTAATAAATGCGTTGTTTTTAGTTTGACAGAGTGTTACTGTTGATATTTATTAATAACTCGATGACAAATCAGAAGTGATGGCGAGATGAAGCGCCTGAAGCCAACAACATCCCTCGTGGGTCGATGCTTCAAAGTGCTTTATTTGCTCCACTACGCCATCAAGTGGACAAACAAAATGTACAGCATGAAGAGTGTAAAATAATAAAATGGTGCGGTAAAGCGGAAAAAATGGAATTAAATGACTCAAAATCGGTTGTTACACATTTTACATACAACACCGTGGCTCTTGTGTCTGATCGATTACTGCTGTGTTGGGACAGTGTCTGAGGTGCATTGATAAACCTCAGTGTGTGTGGGATTAGCACAACGTTAGCTCCAGCTCAGTGTTTTTAACTCTTACAGAGCACTGACAGAATGAATAGCAAGAAACAGTGTAAAAAATCATGGCAGTGTTATACTTACACAAAATGTCAGGAAGTGTTTGTACGATGGAATTTCAGATTTTTTATTTCCACAGCACAAATACAAGACAAGAAACTACACTCAGAATTGCACTTCGGACTGAACCCGGTGACAAAAATAATGTGAAACCCTTATTAGAAGAAAATTAAATTCATCTTGGCTACAGTAACTTATAATAATGTTGAGGTTTCTTTGTGTAGTGTCTTACCTCTTCTTACAGTTCTTTATATCAGCCCGAAGGCAGGATACTAGGAGGCATTAGGACTGTTCTCACATTAGCATGAGCATCTTAGTCCTTAGTCTCCTCAAACAATGACCACAAACAAAGCATTAAGGTGGAAACAGTGGAGATGTACCTAATTAGTTTCTCGGCTGGTGAAACACAATACAAACTGCTTTAGGGCAGGCCTAAGGTTCTTAAGCTGCACAGAAACACAGTGTATTTTGTGAAATCAGAAGGAAAACACATATATGACTGTTATTATTGACATCTCAGTTAAGAAGATAACAGCTCTTGGTAACTAGTTTGCAATAGTTACATCCTCTCCTTGACCAAAAGATTTATAAAGGGTTCTTATGCTCTATACTATATTTAAGCACTACATATGGAACATCTCTTTGCAGTGGTTGTTGATAGCTCTGTTTAAACAGAATAATTTCTGGTATTTCTGGTATGTTTACCCAAATCAATCAAAGCAAGCTTGATTTTTTTAACGGAGAGCTGCATAATATTAGACTTTTCTCTCAACTCTTACTGACTGATATCTAGACAGATCAGTGTTACAGTACATTATATATGTTTTTACTTGTTACCAGGGTCCCAGAAGGATTGAGTCCAGGCGTGAAAGTTTAGGGGATTTAGTTCATACAACCAGAGCACGCGGATACAATCGGCGCACAGTGCGGCTCTCAGTGGATTTGTGAAAGTTGCTTGAGTCAGATGCATCACAGACTGCAGTTGTAGTCTCATCATATTGTCTAGTTAGAATATACTAAAGTATTGTAACTTTTAGCCCAAAAGACATTAGATCAGTAGACTCGTCTCACTGACACAGCCCCCCTCTGTTCAGAGAAGGCTTTTCCATTTAAATAAAAATGTCTTTCTTCACACTTGGGGTGGGCGACACTGAACATTTTGGTGTTGATCCGATACCAAGTAAAAACAGGGCCATTATTGCCGATACCAATACGGATACTGATACTTTCTACCTGAAATTTCATGATCATCAAATGATGGTCATTATGCCACAAAATGATTATAATATTCACCCTTTTAATTTTTTGGTTTGACAAACACAGTCGATCTTTAAATAAGTTTATTTTGTTGAATTTCAATAAAACAATGAAGATTTGGGCAGTCAGTTAAGCCCGGTGATGAAATGTTTTTGGGGTTATTTTGTTTTCCATCTTGATTTATTCTGAAACAGTAACATGCACATTCAAACAAGTTCATTCTCACAAGTGCCCCCTTCATTTTGACACCAGAATTATTGAAATACACCTTGTAGTTACAGAGAAACAATCAATTTACTTTGGACATGTCCTTTTTGAGCCTACACACCAAAAACAGGCTCGGGTTTAAAGGGTTAACATTAATTAAAGCTGGAGATTAAACAATCTGAACTTTCACTTCTTTAAATCAGCTAACTGTGTTGGGTTTGATGATAAACCCTCCCCCCTCCTCCATTTACTCTGCAGCTCCAGGTTTTTTTTGGGGTAAGCTGCTTGCTTTGATATGTTTATGCAAATTTGTTGTGTTGCCAAAGTAGCGTATCTCTCTCCTGAAGTAGTTCCTTTTCTCTCTGCCATCTCGAGATCGCTAGTGTAATTGACAGACAGCAATGAGCTGAGGCGTCTGCGGACGAGAGGGGGGAGGAGGGACAATGTGAGCCTGAGCAGAGTGAGAGAGGAGCGCTGTTTGCACGTAAGGACTGGGAGGGAAGTTGCGCTCACACAAATTTAGTGAGTAAATTTGAGTAATTTGAAAAGAAAAATATAATAAAATTTTTAATCTTATTACAAAAGTATCGCTCTGATACTGAGTCTGACTTTGGTATTGATACTATCAATACTTAGATTGATCCGCCCACCCTTCTCTCAAACCATCTGGCCACCATTGATCTTCTCAAAGGAATGGCCTTTCTATGGTTGTAGGTACACACTCAACCTCTTAAATTATTATTACACCTGCCTATTTTTGCAGTAGTATTTTGCACTTTTTCTTTTCTACCTCCTCCTAGGGTGGACACAAACCTTTGGGTGATGTGTAACCCCTATTCTGTGCTGATACATCCTCTTGTGAAGCTGTTGTTTTGTTTCTCCAACATAACTGTCTCTGCACTCTTCACTACAGAACAACAACACCTGAAGGGAACTCACCTGAGCCTTAACGACTCTAACATCTGGAGCCACACTTTCATAAATAACAACTATGAGACCATAACAGCCTGGTTCATCAGGTTTAGTTTCATCTCAAACCCCTCCCTCTAGTCGTAAAAGTCAGCTCTTGTATCCGTTGATCTCAGAATTGACAACGTCTCTTCGAATTAGAGATAAACCGTCTTCACCTTGAAAACTGAGTCCAGGTGCTTTTGCGTTAAACTTTTCTTCAAGATTACCTGGATGACTGAGAACCTCCACAGACAAAATACATTGAACTGACTGTTTCAGAGGACATGTTTTTTCCTCCAAACTTGCCGCTTGGATAGTCTTCATTCATTCATTCATTCATTTTCTACCGCTTTGTCCCGTTAGGGGTCGCGGGTGACTGGAGCCTATCCCAGCAGCTTTGGGCCTGAGCCGGGGTACACCCTGGACAATGGCCAGTTAGTTGCAGGGCTGACATATAGAGACAAACATTGACAGACAACCATTCACTCTCACATTCATTCACTAGGGACACTTTAGAGTTGCCGATTAACCTGTACATGCATGTCTTTGGACGGTGGGAGGAAGCCGGAGTACCCGGAGAGAACCCACGGTAACACGTGGAGGACATGCAGACTCCTCACAGAAAGACTGGAGACGGCTGAGAATATTTGAGTCGGCCGGATTTTGAACTCACGACCTTCTTGCTGTAAGGCAGGAGTGCTAACCACTCTGCCACGTGCACCCTGGAATGTGCACCCGTCTGTGAATACTGGCTAAAGGTTATGCAGTGCCTCTTTAACATAACACAACTGTGAATTAGAAGCATATCAAAAATTTTTTTAGTTTATTCACAAAAGTTGCAAAAGTTTCCATTGCCATGTATTAATGTTTATCACACATTTTGACAATTATGACACGGGACTCTCAAGGAAGCTATTTACCACATGAGGCGGCCCAAATAAAACTTCTGGAAGGGAAGAAAAAAATATACAATTTATCTGCAAGTTACACTGAAGTTATTACATTTATTTTGATTAATTTTACTTTTTTACCTCTTCGAACAAGATCAAATGTAAAGCACCCTGCTGAGCTTTTCAAATCTTCAACTCGAAGATAATACAGGAGCCAAAGAGGTCCTGACCAATCACAATCAGCTGTTAGGTCTTAGTTTTCTTGTCTCTTTTGTCCCACATGTGGCTCCATATAGTGAGTTTGCAGCTGAGTTTCAGTACAATACTTTAATCTTTACACACACACACACACACATTCATCAAAGCCTCTACCTTTAACTCCGCCTCTCCCCTCTGTGGTGTATTTCCCAGCATGCCTCAGTGCCTGGGGTTAATAGGTGTCGGAGGTGTCATTATCCCGCAGAGTGAGTGGAGCGCAGCCTCTGATGCTCTCCACTGATATCATATAAATGCTAATGCGAGCTTTAATTGAAGGGGAGGGACGAACGCAAGGGGAGGGGCCGCCGCTGAGGGTACAATTGATTTGTGAAGGCGGATATTTGACAAACAGCAGGACACACACTCAAAGGGTGCAACAGATTTTCAATAAGACAGAACGAAAGCGGTTTAGAAAACTGAGTTTAGAGTCACAGAGAGTGAAAAACTGAAGCAAAAAAACCTGTCTTTTATAACTTGGATAATTGTTTGTGTTCATTTAATTTACAAGGAGGCTTAAAAGAAGGATGTATTGATAATATTTGACAATACTGCTTTACAAGATCCAGTTCTAACTTCTGTCCAAATTCAAGTTTAACATGTCATGTGATCTCAGTATGGAGCCTAAAAACAGTCATGTGACTTCTGCCCATTGGTGCTAAAACATTATTTTAATTAAGTGCATACATAATTTTGATGGCTCTGATGAAAACTGGAGAACTTTCATGGACAAACACTCAAATTTTGTTGGCATTATATTAAGTACTTGGATGTAGATTGTACCTCGCTTTCCCTGAAGAGGTTATTGAGGACTGCATTTGCCCTGGTAAATGCGAGTTCACACTGCTGCCTTCTAGAGGGCATTACAGGCTTATTAAGGCCTGCACTTCTAGATTATTATTATTACACAGTTCAAGGAGGGAAAAAGCTCTTAACTCATGGCTGTTTTATTTATTATGTCCATTTTTGATACTCACTGCTCTCATTTACTAACCTCTTATGGGGCTTGTCTGTGAAGGTTCTCAGTCATTTAAGACATCTTGAAAAAAAGGTTTAAATAAAAGCAGAATTGAGTCTCTTGGAATTAGAGACAAAACGTCTTCACCTTGAAAACTGAGTTCAGATGCTTTTACTTATGGGGACTATTGTTGTGTGTAGATTTTTATTGATGAGTTGCCAACAATGAATTAATTCAAATTCTTCTAAATGTGCACTAAAATTAGTAAAACTGATTAGTAAAACAATGTCTTAATAAGATGTCAGGTTTTATGTTTTTTTTATCTATGGCCAATCACAGGCTGGCACAAAAGGTGGCCTGTCTCCTGTTGGAATTAGGGATGCTCCCAATGGATGTTCGTTCACTCATCTTGTTCACATTGAATCAATGGCAATAGAAAATTTTACTGGGAAAGCAGACGTTGAAGTGCTGGCTACATCTGCTTAGACAGCAGAACAGAAGAGGAAAAACCCAAATAGAGAAAAGTCAAGCAAAGGGAAATGCACATAAATATTGATAATGCATTGATTCAATGACTCATGAGGCAGATATACTCGCAGGACGGCATTGGTCTAACACTGGTTAAATGAGTTAGTGTTGTGTGGGGATGGTGTTGGGGTTTTTGGCTACCACCGCTTTAAGTTCATTGTGTTGACTTATCTGTATCAAAACTCTTCCTAACCTTTTTCCTAAATGCTACCATCTAAACATAACAATAACAGAAGGCACATAAGGCCACACATAAGTCATGAGTCTGGGCCAGAATGAATGTCCGAATTGCGGTACATCTGCCCCTCCGGTTGCCGTGGCGACGTAAGGCCCCGCAGGTGCAGGTCGCGCACAACGCATTGTGGCCCGATGCAAATGCCCTGCGCTGGGTCTCACAGGGAAGTCCGCCTTAAATCCCAGGATAAAGGAGGCAGCGGTTGGGGCTGGTCCTGGGGATAAACAGAGGGATTACCGCGCGGTCCGGCTCTGCTCTGGGTGGCCCTTAACCCAACACAAGAAGAGCCAAAAGACGGGGGGAGAAAAATGTTTAGAGCACGGACACAAGGCCAGAGAAGCAGAGAGTCTAATGCCATCAAAGACTTAGAAATTAGCTATTAATTTATTCCAATCTCCCTGCTCCGACCCTTTTCTCCTTCTACAGCAATTGTTGGTTATTTCTGCAACATCTGGTCCAGAACCGTCCCGCGCTGACAACTCACGCTCCTCCATTAAAGGCTCACAAAACTCTTAGCCTTTTCATTCATTTCTCTTCTGTAGGAGATTAGTTCGATGTGAGAAGTAATCATTAAAAATGTTGCTCTTTCTGCAGGCCATGCATAACCGCAGCCCTTTATTTGCAATTGTAATTTAAAGCATAATTAAAGAAGTTAAATGATTGTGTAAATGTAGAACAAGTTGGGTCTTTGTGCTCAAGTGTGCATGAACATGAGCGGTATGGCTGGCTGCGCCGATAAACGCTAATGACAAACCTTCAAGTGTTTGGGATTGGCTTTGGATTTGCTTCTTCCTCTGGATACATAAATTCAACCTAAGCTGAGCACGACAAATTTAAACAAAGCAAATGTGGCTATTAGAGCACTGTAGAAGACGAGGGTGAAGTTTAGGAAGAGGCCATTTTAAAATAGATACACATGACTTAAGCTTACACTTCAAAAAGAGATATGGAGCCCACTTTTACAAAAGAATGGCATTTTTAATCCTTGTGCTGCATTAAAGTCTATAGCATTAATTAGATGTCGACGTTAAACACAAAACTATGAAGGGGGAGGAGCCAGTTACAAACAAGACAAGCTCTGAGAGAAGCTTAAAGAGCTGAGGGTGTTTTTAAATCTGTGTTTTGATGCATTATATCTTTCTCTCACAATATTTGAAGTTGATGGTTGATAAACTTGCTTAAAAGGTCATAACTGTAGAGTAACTTTAGACTTTCTTTTTAATGATTTATGTGCAATATTAATGTTACTGTAATGCAGATTTGCATTGTTTAGATGTGGCATTACCAATTAACAGTGACATGAATCATTGGGGGGGTGGGGTTAAAACATCAGCTGTGAGGTGGACCACAGAGAAAGAGCAGAGGCTAATCCATTAAAGAGAGGCTTCAATTATTTTTTATTGATCCTCAGCATTTTTTCTTCAGATGAGTTAAGTATGGCACTGTATTTCCAAAAGGTGACACAGCTCAAGTGACTAAAGGAGCTAATACCTAGCAAATACTCAAAACTAATACTCATAGATGTAACGTGATTTATCAAGTTATCTTTATTGTTTATGTTTGTTATTTGCATGCTAACTGCAGACAAAACCCCAAAATCTGAACCCGCTTTACGTTCACTCCAGGTGAGGTCGTTCGATGTATGTTTTTATTCCTGAAGCAAGAAGGGTGTAACGCCAACTTCGTCCAAAAAGCTGTTGCTAATAAAGCTAGCTTGTTTTTGAGTACATTTAGAATGATTTCTCTTGAAAGATGACATTTTCCTTTCTTGTTTTTTCTTTTGTCTCTCTTTCTTTTTTTTTTACATTAGTAAGGCTGATCTATCGTACAACAGACTGCAGTCTTTAGCTCTACCTTATGGAAAGCAGACCACTCTGAGGGAAGCAAAGGCCAAAAGGTCAGCAAAGTGTATGGCACAGTACACTTTTTGGCTTCAAACCAATATGTACAATGGAAACATACCAAAACTGACCCTACTGTACCACTCCATTGAAAACAACATTTCTCAGTGTCCAGATTAGACTGGGTAACACTAAGAGTCATATTTGAAAATGGGATGACTTCAAACTGTCATATAGGTTTCAGGTAAGATCATTTAAAGAAAAATTCAACATTTATTTTGTTGTAAACTTGTCTCAGAGCTTCCACACTCAACAACAGTGATGATATTGTTTTCCCAAGATCCTTTTTGGCCAAGTCCAACTTCAGAAAGCAGCGTCTCAAAACCCCTAAAAGCAACACAAAAGCACAAAGAGACTGCTGTGGGCGAATGCTAATGAGCCGCTGTGATCCGCCGCGGCTCGCCTTGTCTTTACACCTTCAAGAGCCGCAATGTCGCTGGCGGCGTTGGGACAAACCAATGCCCAAATCCAAGCCTCAAGTTGTGACCAAAGAGGCCTCCTTCTTAAGCACCGGTCCACCAAATGAAAAGATAAGAAAGACACGCAACGGGGGATTGGATGAGTAAATGTTCAGGAAAATGAGCCAGAGTCAAAGAACGTGAAGGAAGTGAAGCTGAAGGAATAATGGATGGATTATATAACAATGTACTTTTCAAAGCAGAATTGAAAACAACGCAAAGAAATAACCGGAAGTAATATCACAGCATATCTCTGCTATATTTATTTTATTTGAAAAACATTTGCCTGAATCATTCACTATTGATAAAATTATTACTGGAATTTTTCTTTTTCATTTTCACAACTTTTTAAACGTCTTGGTGTCGTCTCAGTTTCAAACTCCATTCATGGTCTTGTTCAACGATGTGTGTGGATTTTAAGTCAAACAAGACCAAAACTGGTTTATTTCTGGTTTGCTTTTTATTTTATGTCCACATCATTTTTAAGATTAGATGACAAATTTTCCAACAGGACCCACATTTTATCTTAAAGCAACTCTAAGATAAAATGTGGGTCAAAAATAAATTTCTCCAACTCATGTTCTTAGACATAAAGTGTCTCTCAGCTGGACACAAACCTGGGACGCTAACAGAGTTGTATTTGTACAAAATACACAAAAATGACCCTACTGTTTCAGAAGGCATGTTCTTTCTTCTAAACTTGCAACTTGGATAGTCTCTACTGGTAAATAAAGATGGTGGCGGTTCCAGGACAGTTGCAGAGAGATGGATCTGCGTTCTCTATTGGCTAAAAGTTACTCAGGACTGCTTTGACAAAACATCCTTCTTACTCTCACTCCTTCACCAGGCAAAAATATTCTGATAACATATTGTTAGTAGTGCTGGGCAACAATTAAAGCATTTAATCGCGATTAATCGCACAATGTTCTGTGATTAATCACGATTAATCGCATTATACACAACATTTAATAATAAATTTAAAATTTGTGTATTGCATACTTTTATTTTGAAAGAACAGCTATATGAACAAAAGTGCAATAACATTTGGTTTGCAAACACTTTAAACAAATAAGGTGCTTTTTACAGCAGTTAAAAGTTAGTACCAGTAAAATATTTCTTGTAAATTTCAACTTAAACATTAATGTAATCAAATTAAATATTAAACCAAAAATATTTGCCACTGCCAGGGCATTAATATTTTGTTTTGTTTGTTATAGAAAAACAAGTTATGTCCAGAGCCTCGATCATAACATTATAACAGACCAGGCAACAATATAAATGCCTATTTTGTATTTTCATTAACGTCAGAGCATGTGAGTGCAGTTCCCACTGTTCATTAATATAATGCACTGTAACGCCGCGAGCTAATTATGGTTGCCTAAGCGATGTCCAGTTGTCTCCGCTGAGAGCAATAGTTAGTGCACGTTGTAATGTTTTGTAGTTTTCTCCTTTTCATACAACTCATGTATTCTTCTAGTGAAGGTGCCTCATTCGTGCAGTCATCATAGATTGTAAATAAACATGGATGTAATCCGCCCATTGGTCCCCAATTCACCGATACTGTCGTTATGAAAGGGCAATAAAATGGCAGTTACATCCTGGCTTTTGACTTTTACTGCATAGTAAAACAATAGTTTTCAGATAGTATAAACGGACGTATATAATCAAAAGTTCACCCTTTCCAGAGTTGTCATGTAGTAAAAACTTAGCTCTAGAGACTGGAATCATCTTTTGTACCAGGATGTAAACATGATTTTTACACTTGTAAAGTTGCCATTGGATTTCTCCTTATATTCCCACTTTTGGAGCCTGCCCTCTGGTGGACAGAGGTATGTCGCTGTATGGTGGTGCCCTTACTCAAGGCCCTTTTAAGGGGTTCCATGAGCGAGGCTTGGTAAAGACTGGTAGCAGTGGTGAGGTTTAAGTTGCCTTTACTGGCCTGAAAGACATCCTACAGCATTCTCAAAAGCTGAGTATTTGTGTGAACGGAGATTGTTTTGGGCGGCAGTATAGCTTGGTGGGTAGAGCGGCCATCCTTCGACCGGCGGTTGGGTGGTTCGATCCCCGCTCAAACATCCCAAAACATCCTGCTTTCTATTGTCGTTGGTTCCTTGGGCAAGACACCTAACCTACATTGCCTCCAGTGAAGTTCTGTAACACTGGTAATAGTTTAATGTATGTGAAGCGCTTTGAGTGCCTACTACAGTAGGTGGAAAACACTATATAAAGATTATTATTATTTTGTTCTTTTAAATTTGATTCAGCTGCTTTGGTTCTTGATTAATACTGTTTTAGTTAAGTTGTGGTTCAATTCTTGTTTAGTCATTGTTTTATTCTGGTATTCCTGGGTTAATCTTACAGTTCAATGTTTGCACAAGCAGTAAATCACCTGTATTTGGTGCTTGTCTTGGTTTAAAGTGCGGCCTTTTGAGCGTAATGAGATTGGTAACACGTTGAGATGAAAGCTGCCTCATTCCCGCTGGCAAGAGCTTTAGCCCTGAGCGCCGTCTGAAAGGCACCAGGCCGTGGTTTTGTATTAACGCGCCGCCACAAAGCCTAATGGGATGATGCCTTTTGCCTTTTGTCATGAGATGATTAAGGGCTTTGAATTTGCTGGTCCTTGTTCGACAAAAGGGCGCTGGACTCAACTCTCTCCGCTCATTGTCTCAGCTTCAGATGAGAAACGGCTCAAACAGGGATCTATCAGGTAACAACAATAACTTAGCAATATCTCCACAGCTTTGTCTTGCATCAAAGACACTCCAGTCTGTCAAACACACTCAACACACACCGAAACCTGGAACATAGTGGGCCTTGTCAGGAAACAACGCCAGCTTTAGACAAATGTACTCTATATAGGACTCAAAAACACACCTGGATTTAACAAGATTGATTCAGTGGCACATTTGTGGTTCACTTGGTAAAGGGCATATACCCTATAAGTGAACGAACAGGGTTTATACCAGGCTTAGCCCCATTTACTCTGTGTCATTTCTTGTCAGCATGAAATCAAGGTAAAACAGACAAAATATATAAAAATAAAATAAAATAAGATTCATTTGTTTGTAAATTATACAGTGAAAAGAAGATGCTTTCACTAAAAACTGTAAATATGGCGTCCTCAGATAAAAGCAAGGTCCCAGAACGCTCCCAGGCCCAAAAAGAACAATAGTACAATATTATCTGTGCATCAAACAAACAAACAAAAAAGGTTCTTAACTTATTTCAAAGCTCCAATATCCAATTTTTTTTTTTGACTATTGGGAGCGCTTCTTTTTCTGAGGCGAGCTGTGATTGGATAAACTCCCGCTGTGGCCTGATCATTCTCCTCTAATAAAATCCTGATTTCAAAGCCTAGATGACGTCTCATTTGTTCACAGATGATTCCTGTTACAATAAGCTTTAGGAGATTAAACAGTCACATTAAAATGACAAAAAAATGAAAAAGGTTAATCCCTGTTTAAGTTTTCAATATATAAATCCACACCAGAGTGTTACAGTTTATCAGCATTTATCCAGAAATGCCACTTAAAAGTTTTCTGTTTTGGAGCATTATTTATTTTTGTGTGTAACGACTGTAGCATTAGCAACACAGTGCCCCTACTGACCTGGCAGACATACTACAACTTTATCAAAAGCTGTGAGCATCCATAAGAACACAGATCATTTTGATTATTGCAGCGTTTGTGCTTTGTCCTTGTATAAATTCTCCTTATAATCGTTTTTGGTTTGAGCTAATCACACAAAGTACTTATGTTGTGATGCGTAACTGTAATTGTGAATAGCAATAATGTGGATATTGCTATGATGATAATAAATTGTGATATATTGTGCAGCGCTTTAGGATGAGTAGTGAAAACTAACACTTCATGATTAATATCTACGGCATGACCCTGTCCCTGACAACAAAACCCTCACAAACTATAATTCAAAAGCAACACACTTTATTGTTAACATAAGGCATTGACATCTTAGCTAATAGTCAAGTCTTAAACCTCTGTAAATCCTCGATAAGACAGGCTTATTGTAAAGTGGCACCATTTGTGTGTCTTTCAGTTTTTCTTTAATCCAGAGTGGTTTTTGAGTCGGTGACACAGATATAAGGGAAAGCTCTAAGTCGAGGAGAACTTAAGGTCGGAGCCAAAAAAGAACAAATTGGATTAGTGAGTATTGGATTAAAGGTAAAACGGAGGGATGACAAACAAGAAAAGCAGGCTGTGATCACAGGATTTAATATATTTCTGTTCCTCCCCCACCTCTCAGTCTGCATTTTCTTTCTCTCAGATCCCAGGCTTAAGACAGACTTATTAAAACAGGGATTAATTTGTAATGCTTCCCTAACCCTTCGGTCAACTACAGATCTGTTATCTTAAGCAAACAGGAAACATGTACCAACAACACAGAAGGTTCAAATCTGTGTCTTTTATGGGCGATTTCTAGTTTGTACTGATGCGTTATTTAGAAAAAAAAATCTCCAAGTACAGTGTGTAGAATTGTTTTTACCTAAAATATATATACTATCTCCAGCACATTTAACCAAACTAAATACACCACTTGTCTTTTAAAGTTTTAGCATGACACAGGTATATGGAATAAAAATGTTTGTGGCATGTTAATTGGCAATTTGTGAGCTTTTCTTGTCCAGACAAAAGAAGGGTCAGCGACAGATGGGACCTAAAAACAGAGCTTTGCAAATCACGAGAGATTGAAGTCCAAATACAATTCTTCCAAATAAGGGAACCTAATCTTTTTTCTGGTCTTTTTTCTTGTCTCTTGCCACGGTATTTGTTTTTTTTAATTACATGATTATCATGGCACTTTGGAACCACAATGTACCTTTAAAGCATATTGTCCGATGCCTAGTGTAACATGAGAGTTTGAACTGATAAGAAACCTTTAATGGACCAATCACAGACTTCTAGACCATCTCTAAGAAAGGGTTATAGAAAGATATATTCACATTCTCCCATTGGTTTAAACAACGACGACTCTAATATTTAGACTAAAGCAGTAAATAAAAGCAGAACTAGAGAAATGGGAAGCAAAGTAAAACCCAGGATCATTTTGGTCGAACGCTGAACTCAGAGCAATTAATTTAAGAAAGGCTATAGATCTTCTTAGTCTTAGTATTTTGCGATGGGGAAGTAGAGGGTCACTGCGTTGTTGTGGGGGGTTGGGAGCACGAGGTAATGCGTTTTTGGCTACTGCAGCTTACGGTAAATCAATAAAGAGCTGTGTGGTAAGTGCATACCACTATTGAGACACTGTTTTCCCTCAGAACAAAAAAATGAAGGCTGTCGCATCTTCAAAGCGGGATCATTGTCAGTGCCCTTCATTTTATTTTGTCTAGTTCTTGACAAATTCAGCTGCTGCTGTCTTTGCACCGGATTAATGTTGATGGCAAGTGTTCAAATCAGTGTTTGTTAATGACTTCTTTTAAGTGTTTAAAAATTCCCCATTAACATATTGATGAAGTTTTTAGAGTTGCAAGCAGACGAGAGGTTTGTGAGCTGGCGCCAGGTGACAGAGCCTCGAGAAGAACGAGAAAAAAAGATGAAGGATAAGGACTTAGAGGAGCCCTGGGTTTTACTCTTAGTGTTTAAAATTAAAATGGAGCTTTTTGAGAGCTAAAGATGCACCTGCCAAAGGAAATTTACTTAAAAAAAACAAGTACACAGATAAATGGAACAATAACATTTACATCACAACATTAAAATGTGGAGTATAGAGTTTAGAGGGGTTATGGTGATGAAATTGTACCGCACACCCCTTCTTCTTTCTACAACCTGTGAACAGCTATGGAAGCCCTGTAGGGACATGCTGTTGTTTATAAACAAACCATGTGGAAATTGGTTCAATAAAGATTTATTTGAACAAAAAAGAAACAAAAAAGTACTTTACCTTTTACATATTTTTGTGTTTTGTCCAGTGTCGGTAAAGCAGCCGAATGTAAATGCCCCAAACCAAACACCAAACCGTCCCGTACTGACCAGACCTTGAATCAAAATGGCAGCTGTCAGAAATGCTGTTTTTTATGTGTTTATAATGACTTACTTACTGCACATTTAATTATTTTAGTTTCTCTCTATAATAATGAAAAGGGGAAAAAAAAAAAATTCTATCACAAGCCAGCTCTGAGAACAACAAATGTCAGATAAAGTGAGTCCTACTGTTTTTATCCACTTTAAACTTTAATATTTGGTCTGTCCACCTTTTGCAGCAGTTACAGCAGCACATCTCTCATCAGGTCAACATATTTCAACACTAATGTTGCCCCGGGGCATCTTCTGTGAAGGAACATGACTGTGTTGCATCGACAGTGAAATAGGCCTATCTTGTTTTTAGTAGAAAATTATCTAAATCTCCTTATTATAGCTCTGTTCTATATTATTCATCGGGCTTAATGATGACTTTAATGAACAATTTAACAAAAAACTAAACCTCTTAAATATGAATATAAAAGATTTTGGCCACTACTGTAGAAAAACTGGAATAACATGGTTTGTTCAGTTAAAGATACATTGATAGATTTTTATTTTTTCCATTGAGCCTGAACCCAGCCTGACTGTGCATTGCCATGGTAACACCCCTTTCTTTCCTGATCCTCCTTAGTCTAATGTTGATGGGACAGCAGGTCTTTGCTCTAATATCAGTTTGGTCCCAACTGTGGGTTACTGACAGACATCTAACTAAATTCAGGATTTTTACTAGAGTCAGGGTTTTTTATGCAGAAACAGGTTAATGTTCAGAAAAGAAAGCACTTAAAAGACATAACACATTTCACCCAAAATTTGAACAGGGTCTCCTTTGTTCTTATGAGTGGTCTACCCTGAAAACGCAAACTGTAAAATCCATCAAAGATGTTTTTATTTTTTTTATGGCACCTGCTCACAGAGACACACAGCAAAATACTGTTTATGAGCTTCAAAATTGTGTGTTCTTATACCATATTGTTAGTAATACACATACAAATCCATACTGATGTTCCAGAGTTTATCTGCACTGCTCCAGAAAACCCCAGGATAGAAGAAGCTCCACCATTCTTGCATGTAATGGCTGTAGCATCGTGGTTCACAGTGCCTCTAGTGGCCTGGCAGACACAACTGAATGTATCAGAGTTAGCGTTTTGGCGTCGGCCCCTTAGTCCTTATAGTCTTTGGGTTTAGTCATGGATTGCTTTATCATGGTTTAGTCTGGCTTTACACTGGGTTTAATCCCTGTTTAGTCTGGTTAAGCCCTTGTTTAGTGCCAAGTAAGCAGCATCTGGTGGTGAATGTGCAGATTGTGATTCCACACATAACGCCCTTATTTACTACACCTATGGTAGCCCAGTAGGGACATGCTACTTTCTATGTGCTTCTTCTCCAGCAGTGCTCAGTTTGTCTGCTCTGGGTTCAGTTTGATTATGGAAATAAAACTTTAGTCACATTATTATAAGAGAGAAGGTTAAACAGCTGCAGCCCATGAGCAGGAGATGAGTGTTTCATAATTAAAAAGTGAATTAATGTGGTCTGTGCAGTGTCTTTGAGTGGCTGTAAATCAAACAGACTCTTGAGTGGAGCCTTTCACTGAAGTGGATGAACACTTTAAGGTAAAAGAGAAACATGATTGTTTATACTGACTTTAGACAAGTGTTGATTTTTACATAAATCACAAACATAAATAAACTATGACTGGTAGTAACATCACATTTTAAATCATCAATAGTGACTCGGGTGTCAAACGATTAAAATGTTTAAATGTTATCACATAATTCTCCATAGTTATCATTAATAGCAAATGAATCTAATATTTTTTAATTTGTTAAAAATGTTTGGCGGTTTTTACTTTGCTTACAAGGGGTTAGAAATGTAATATTTAAAACAAATAGTTAATTTTTGTAACACTATCCAGATAAATATTTATTGTATTAGTGCTGTGTTGAGACTGCAGGTGATATTTCAGACTGAAAAAAAATATGGTATTAAAAGTAATTTGCGTTAACGTTTTATTAGCGTGTTAAATTTGATAGTCCTAATAGTGACATTAACAATATACTGTATAGGCAATATTTATAAATTATCTGCTGTGTTTTAGAAGCCACAGAAGCCAATAAAAGACCAAACACAGGACTAATCAAAAATGTAGTCCCGCCTAGGCCTGGACAAATTACAGAAGGATAAACCCTAACCCGAATCAATAAGTGTTAAACTAATCAAGGCAGTTTACAGGTTTTGGAAACTTCAGTGCACATTTAGTTTGACATTCTTCAGATTTTTTCACCACTTTTGCATGTCTAAGAGGTAAGTTTGATTTTTGACCCTCTGAGGCTCCTGTAGTTTGTGGGAGGGAGTTTAAATAAGAGAGGAATAGTCCATAGTTGATGATGACTACATATAAACTTTAGGTAATACAAAATGAGAAAAGTCTGTCTAAGTGAAATAAGTGAAATATAATATTAACTTATAATTATGAGAAACAGTGAAAAGCCTGAAATCTTCCCACAAAGCTTCTGGAAAATGAGGAAAAAAAAACCTTTGGTCATTCCACTAAACAAGAAGTTAAAAGCTAATACACCATATGTGGCCATAAATATTGGGTGTACGCTCTGAAAGAGGTATTAGACAAATATAACACACTAGTTAAATTCTTTCACAAACCACAGAATGAAAAGCACTGTTTAAAAAAACAAAAAAACTGTGCTCATATACTTCAGGTTGTGATTCCAGTAACAATGTGGCTCCTATTGATGTCAGGTGGTGGCTTTAGGTCTGTGTAGAAAACCACATTCTTGCCAAGACACAGTGCTTTTGTGGTGTTTGGTGGGTTTATATGATAAGCTTTTTGAGACGTTTCAGATCGATATGTAATCCTGTCCAGGGGCTTATCCACGGGACAGGTTTGCGATTTGCAGCGGCCCTCTTTGCTCTAGCTTTGTTACTGCAGTACATTGATTAGCTCCGGAGCAGAAACCCATCAAATGAACCAAACCTGGGCCAAGACTTGACTCAGATAAGACTGTCATTATTTTATTTTTTTTACAAGGAGTTGCTTTCTTGGCTCTTGCTTTTACAAACACCCTACTGGGTATCTTTGCATATTATGGAATTATTGTTTCATTATGTGGGTCTTATCAAACATTCCAATTGCACTGAGTCCAAAACACAATCTAACACAACACATCTCAGTGTTGTACTGGGTTATTCATGTTGAATGTTGGTTTAGTCTTGGTTATGTTCTATGTTTTGTGCTGGTGTAGTCCTGGTCAAAGTCTGGGTCCTTTTAGGCCTTGTATGGGCTTTGTTTAATCAGTTGAGTCCTGATTTTGTCATAGCTTTGTCTGACTTAACTCTGGGTTCAGTCCTGGTCCTGGTTAACTCTGGGTTTAGTCCTGGTTAACTCTGAGTTTGGTCCTGGTCCTGGTTAACTCTGGGTTTAGTACTGGTTAACTCTGGGTTTGGTCCTGGTCCTGGTTAACTCTGGGTTTGGTCCTGGTATTGGTTAACTCTGGGTTTAGTCCTGGTCCTGGTTAACTCTGGGTTTAGTCCTGGTTAACTCTGAGTTTGGTCCTGGTCCTGGTTAACTCTGGGTTTAGTCCTGGTTAACTCTGAGTTTGGTCCTGGTCCTGGTTAACTCTGGGTTTAGTCCTGGTTAACTCTGGGTTTGGTCCTGGTCCTGGTTAACTCTGGGTTTGGTCCTGGTATTGGTTAACTCTGGGTTTAGTCCTGGTCCTGGTTAACTCTGGGTTTAGTCCTAGTTAACTCTGGGTTTAGACCTGGTCCTGGTTAACTCTGGGTTTAGTCCTGGTCCTGGTTAACTCTGGGTTTAGACCTGGTCCTGGTTAACTCTGGGTTTAGAGTTTATGTTCACTCTTCGTATCCTGTTCATAAACGCTCACATTAGTTTTTCATCAGAAGCTGTTTTTTGCTCCTAACGGCCATCTTGTCTTTGGGGATTTGAGAAACGTTTTATTTCTTGGAAGCGTCTCGTGTGCATTCCTGCAGCTCTGCCAGCGCTCACATGGCGACGGTGTGACGCTTTGTTCGAGACGTGAAAGAGTTTTAACGCAAACGCCTCGAGGCAGAGACAGAAGGGTATAATCCTAAAGGGATTAGAACCCCCTCTCCTCCAAATCTTGGTGGGGGCAAATTTAGATAAAGGTCTGGGGCCTTAAAAGCACATGGTTGTGAATTTTTATAAACCAAATGCCAAGACGGAAGTGCTCTGTGTTGAGATTTTAATAACAGGAATGTTTTACTGTCCATGGCATCTTATTTAAGTTAGGTTGCAGTTTATATTAACATACAAGTCAACATACATTTTCAGTCTGTGAAGCCGTATTTACTTGAGAAACCTGTCGTTTTGGTGTCAGGCCCTTAAAGCTGCACTACCTGTTTTTCTGTTGCAATCCCTGACTCAGACTCTCTGTCCACACAAGCAGCCAAGAGGCCTCTCCTTCTTCTCTTTTATTAAAAAAAAAAAAATTAATCGGACCAATTTTCCCTTCACAAGATACTTTTACAATACATTAAACTGAAGTTACGCGCTTAGCATTTATCCGCGTTTTACGTTGCCTCTTTTTTTTAAAAATTGTTTCTCTTTGTTAAAAATACCCTTTATTGCTAGCTAATTCACTCCCTGGAACGTCACGTCACAAGCTGGTGTAGACCAATGAAAGCACTTGGTTTGCTGACATGGGATTGACCAAACCTTTCCATTACTGAGTAACTTAATAAACAGTAGCTGGCATCATAAAACCTGTTTTTTCACTAATGATTGCATTAACAATATACTATTATTATACTAGAAGAAAAAGATGTCAGATACAGTATGTTTAAGCTCCTCCCTCTAAGTCCAGGCTCTTCTGTTTGGATAATTACACCAAGGTAAGTCCCACCAAAGTGAGCACACAGCTTCTCCTGAGCTTTGTTTCTACAAGTGGTCAGAAAACAACACAAAATACAAAGTATATTTAAAACAAAATTAGGTGGGTTTCTGATAACTGCAAAGAAAACCCCTGCAAATACAGACATTTTAAGTTTTTTCAGGCATTTAGTGTGAGTAGTACTCTTTCACGTGAGTTCTTGTAGCAGTAGTCAATGATGTCCACTAAAATTTGACTTTTGACTGTCCAAACTGAGAGTGAGCATTTCCAGAATAAATTTGGACATTTTATGCAATTAGGCTTTAAAATACTGAAACTTAACTTATTTCCAATTATTTGAAAATAATCATTCTGAATTTTCTCCACAAGCTATTTTCAAGACTGAGGCCGTCAGTGTCTCGTTTCTCTTCATACTTGTCTTCACTGTTTGCCACTGGACCAGACTCACTTACTAATGAGAGGGGCGGGCCACAGCGGTGTGACTGACAGCTACATGAACCCCCATCCTCCTCTTCTCTCTCTTCTTTACTGCAAACCCAGGCCCAGTCAGAGAGAAGATCAAAACAAACTCATGTGAGCTTCAGGAACACTGTACCTTTATGTATTAATAGCCTTTCAGGTATGTTTTAGATTTTTTTACATAAAACAACAGAAACAGATTTATTTCCTCTCAATCACTGAGGGCAAGTTAATAAACAAATCCTTGAGTTTGACTTGAAGCATGGCTATGCTAGAATTAAAGTTTCAATCCTAGTCTAATTCATCCATACTTATTACCTTATTTTTGTTGGAAAGAGGGTATTCTTAAATGAAAGGGTCATTATGCTGAGTGTTAGTTTGCCACAGAGTAAACTTTAAAAGCCAAAGAAAGGCTTTATTCACCTAATTCTAGCCCTACAAGTGCACATGACTGTATCTATCCACTGCTACCCAAGAAATACAGGTTACAAATGTGTTTGTTCAAAGAAAGAACATAACATCAGCTGTAACATTGTTACATAACCTCTCACAGCTTCACACCACAACAACAAAAGACTCTAATGCAAACCTAAGTCCAAACTAAACCCTGAGTTAAAACAGTAAAGAGCACAAGGGGACGCACTCTCTCTGACACGCTCCTCTGTCGCCGCTGATCCCTGGATTACGGTCTTAGTTTGGTTTTAGTTGGAGTAAGACGACGGGCCAGTTTGGATTACAGCCGGACGCTGACAACAACACACTGGACCGATTCAGACCTCGATTCTTTGTCACCGTAAAATGCTTCCTTTTGAGGGAGGAAACCCGGAGAAACTGAGAAGCAAAGACCTGAACTACACCAGCACAGTGTTTTCTGACAATTGTAAAAGTACATTTAAATGCCTTTCTCATTTGGAAAGGTGTTACTCAGATATTTAGAGAGAAGCAGTGAGAGCAAGAAGGGTTTGAGCTTAATCCTCTGAACATAGGGCTTGTATTTGGTTTAGTGGCAACACTTTGTGGAACCTGCAGTATCACAAATGCAGTCTACATTAAAAGTGGTGACCTCCATGCTGCTTAGGAAGATACTCCTGTCACACGTACTACCGCTGCCTCATCGAGAGTGTCCTGGTGTGGTGCAGGAGACAAAAGACCCTGCAGAGAATCATAAAGACTGCACAAAACATCACGAACTCCCAGCTCCAACCCCTGGAACTGTCTGCGGAAATCATACAGCATCCTCTAGGACTCATCTTCCACATTAATTCACAAAAAAATAAAATAAAAAATAAATAAAAGTAATTACTAATTACTAATTAAAGTTACTAATGTAACTAACTAATGTTTTTCCAATACTTTTTATATTATACTTTAAATGTCTTTATTATTATATTTTTTTAATGTCCCTTTTTAAATGGAATGTGGGCATTTTATTTAAATCTTACTTTTAATGCACTTGTTGACATTGAGTACATGGTTAAAATATGGAAAATGTGACTGAAAAAATAGCTTTAGCTTAAAATTAAATTGACAAAAAAATATTCTATACTAACCTAACTTTAACCAGCACTTTTTAATGCACATGTGATGAATTGAGTATAATTCCTTTTATAATGGTTGTGTGAATGTTTGTTATAGAATTAGAGTTGTGTAAATTGAAGCTGCTATAATGTAATGTTTTAATGTTTTAATCCTTCACTTTTTCTTTTAGAGGACTGCTGTTTTTACGAGCTTAATGTCATTTTGTACACTGTCCCGACAAACAAATAAATACATGAAATTAAACATTAGGGAAATAAATCACACATGTTTCACGGAATATGTTTCTTGTTGTGTGTTAATTGTCATTATTATTATTTAAAAATTTTAAAATTTTCAAACATGACACCAGACAAGAGTTTCATTTAGAGCTTTTTTTTTTTTCTCAAAGACCATGTACAAATACATTCATCTCTCAAGAAAAGAGATGCTTTGTACCAGGTATAGCCACAAGCTTTCCATCTGCAGTCCCTCGTTTTTTGTAGTTCTGTCGTTTTTACATTTGCACAGGCCAACACTTTAGCTCCATAGATGCTGGTATTATTAAAAAAAACAAAAAAAACAAATGAAGGCCTGTTTAAATGCAAATAATTCTCTACACAAGGAAATAATCTAATGCCTTTAAACCCAACTAACAACACCTACTACGTGTAAGATGCTAATCAGGGCCATTAGATAGAGGCTTAGGCGCCTATTTATTTATTTTTTTGCTCTTAATGTAGTGTATTCATGAAAGCACAATGTTTAACAACTCGAATAAACGCACATAAAAGCTACAAACCCCACGTGTTACCTGAAAGACATGATTAAACGTTTTTTTTTGTTGATTCACCTCCAACTTTTCCACCCAAACTTTTTCCTCGAGCCGAGAAAGAGTGCTGGTTCCAAAGGGGGCGGAGTTAAAGCCTTTCCAACTCGCGCTGTGATTGGACGCCCTGGAAAACAGAGCGACGTGATTGGCTGTTGCCCGAAGACTCCGCGTGTGCGCTCCACTTGGCCTCTTTAGAGACTCAGGCCGAGAGCAACAACAATCAATCCCCTGATCCTTTCTGCGGGAAAAGTCACGCTACGTAAAGTGAACTGCGTCACCTCTGAACGGGACACTGAAATAAAGCTACTCCATGTGGATATTTGTCAATTTGGGATCATTGTATTTGGTTTTAACAGGATTTTAGAGGACTCGGAGGAAGGTAAGAGAAGGTACATCTTTTTATTTTAGTCCAGTCCATATAAAAGTAATAGACCCATTCATCTGTCACGTGCAAAAATGAAAATAAGCCAAGAGTATTGGTACATTTCTGGGTTAATACTACTATTTATTTTTATATTGTTGATTATTTTAAATTAAGCTACGTTGAACATTGAGATGTATGTATAAAGTCGGGTTATAAATGAAGGAAACGCATACATTTATAGCGTCAGAAATATAGAAACCTTTTGAGTGCAGCGCGCGCACATTATTGAGACCAATTCTTTTAAATTCATAATAAATCTATAAATGCAAAATATATATATATATATATAATAAAAACCACTCAAATGACAAGCCAAGCAAAACCTGATATATTTATAAAACTAGTTTAATTTCTACTAAAGGTATTGACGTTTAATTGTGCACAAGATACGTGCTGGTGAAACTATTTATTATTTCATTTTGGATCAAAAATGATGATAGCTGATTACGAAAGATAATACAAAACATAAAAAATTTGAAAAAGAGGCAACGCCAAACATTGCATTTTATTGACTGGCAACGTTTCGATCAATTACGGATCTTCCTCGGGTCCAGACCTCTGTAAGAACCAGGATCTGTTTCAGGAAGTGTCCTCTTTTTATTGTCACTGTTGCCTTGGTGATGTGCGTATAACTACAAACTGCTTCACAAACATTTACAATAAATACTTAATCATGGCTCCATAACAAAAATAAACATTTCAACATTATGTTAGTGTTAAACCCATTTAACTACTAACTATTTAACTATGGGTTGGTTTATAACAGAACCGGTCAAAGAACGTGCGCCTTTAGAGACACCTGCTCGTGCACAAAAGTAAATATGAAACGACCCAGATGTGACGAAACTGTGAAGCAGATCAATTTGTCAGTTTCTATTTTTTTTTATTAAGTTTTTGGAAAAGTAATCTTTCATTTTTATTTACAGAACACTTTACAAACAACAGGAAGGAAAACAAAAACACATAAAGAAATGCAACACACATGAACTTTTCATCCACACTTAAAAGTTATTTGTTACTTGTGCTTCTAGTTTTTTTAATTAATGTTGTTATTTTGATAATCTTTATATTTATTTGACATTAGTGTTAATATTTTATCAACAAAAGGCAAACCGGAAATAAAACAGTTCCTAAAACAGACTTAAAGCAAACTTAAAACCCAAACCACAAAACCAGCGAGCAGCAGCTGGTCTAAGGCAGTTTTAACACTTTTAATCCCTCTGTTCTTATCAAACATACAAACCTCAAGGAAAAAACTCAAGTGAATTGGCCAAATAGGTTATTGGCATTTTTTTATTGTGGCTATTGTGTGAATTCATTTTAATTTTGGGTAAGATACATAATTAAAGCGTTCATTCATTACAAAATACAAATATCAAACAAAACAATGATAGTAAAATCTAACTGAAATTATAAATATATTTATTGTAGCATTTAACGCTTTAATTATATAAGAGTTGCCATAAAAGGACTTATGACCCACAACTGAAGCTATAGCTATGTTTAGGCCCATATGTTCCCTTTATCGCCTGTATATAGCATATTGTATTTATCTTATTAGTACTTTTTGTAAAACATATTAACATAAGACACACTAACATTACCTGACAAAAAAACCTACTTCTGATTGATATTAACTTTAAAAAGGAGACACTAAAGCACATTGAACTCATGTGTATCTTATCTTTAGAATTATTAATGTAATGTATAAATGTATGTTTTTTTTTTGACAAAGTTATGATCAAATCAGTGGGAGTTTTTTAACGTCTTGTCTTTTTCAGATGGTCAGATAAAATGTAAACGCCTGTAGTTTTGTGGACATTCTTCCACTCTTGTATCAGCGCTGAAACTAAACACAGCTAATTGTCGTTTGCATAATGCTAATGCTGGCAGATAACAGAGCCATTGTAATGGGAATCTGTGATAAGGCCCGACGCTGCTAATTGTCTCATGTGAATGGTAATGGAGTTGATCTGTGCACAGTTTGTGGTGCATTTCCATCGACATGTTTCCTGCGAGAAGCAAACTGTGGCCTGTGGCTCTTTTCAACAAACTCACATTAAGCCAAATTACTGCCTTAAGTTTTTTTTCTGAGCAGACCCTGGGGGGTTGATGGGAATTCTTATCTAAATACATTGTCTCTTAGTCTTAACGCATTAACAGCAGGGCACTGATGGACTCACTAACACAGCTGGAACACATTTAGTTTTTTTACATTGTTGAAGTTTGTTTACATTAATTAGCTGCTGTGAGTTCGACAAGGCACTTTCTAACACAATGGAAAAGACAATTAACATTACTCAAAAAGCATATTGTTTTATTCAGGTTGGTTAATTGAGAAGAAGCAGGATGATACATGACAGTGTAAAATAAAAACATGGGTATAACAAGGAAACTGTATTAGTAAATCTTATAGTCTCATTCAAAAGTGTGAAAAATCATAATATGTAAGTTTTAAACATAAAAACACAACACTAAAAATGTTTAGAGCAACGGTAACAAAAGAAAATTCTACAACAGACTCACACGGGACACTTATTTTTCTACAAATTGTATTAGCGAAATAAAAAAATATCCCGTTGTGATGTTACATAAACGAGAAGGTAGTGCCCTGTTCCACTGGAAAAGCCGACACCAGTCACACTTTGTCTTTAAAAGAAGGGTTTCCCTGTTTCAACTCACAAAGAAAAATAAATCTGAGACTGTTCTTGTATTTTTATGGCTCCATAGTTTTAAAGTAACAAAAACGACAGTGCTTTAAATGAAGTGTATATTTTAGACAGATCCTTGATTTTAATGTGGACTGGGTTCAGGAAACGTGGTGCATAACTCGGTTTAGTTTGGACTCTGGGATCAGACTCCAGATGAATCGGTCACTTACACACACTAGCCCGGCCGTGTGTTCTTCAAACTAAACGCATGTCTTAGAAGAAATAGGCCTTGAGGTAATAAGAGAGAATTGGGTTTAAGCGGTTGTTGTTTAACTCAGTAAAAGCACTGTTGAAATAATGAAGCCTACTTTTAGTTAGATAAATGTAAGATAAATTAATCTTTTAATACTTAATGATTGCATTTTTCTAATTTATTTTATTTATTTTTTCCTCTGGATTTGTTTTGGTGAAAGTCTCCATGTGGTTTTCTGGTTTTGTTTTGTTTAGGCCACAGTTGAACACACACAGTTTACATGTTACAGAACGTCTATAATTACACAAAGGCTTCTTAAATAGTTGTAGGCTATTCAATTCAATGTCAATACTATAGCCTCTGCAGGGTTTAAGCTTCAGTTTTGCAGTTTTGTCCTGTTATATTCTTATTTTATTAAATATATATAGTCTTTACATAACTAAGCCCCATGAATGAAGATCTAAATGAGATTCTTTTGGTGCAGTTTTAGTATTAAGCAGACATTATTTAAGTATTTTATGTCGCCATTCTCCTATACCTCAAATGGAATAATGATTTTTCAGTAAGCTGTTAAAATGCACTAGTGTAGTCATGTGTTTCTGTGTTGCCTTATTGTTTTATCAGGGTTAGGATGAGCGTCGATGCCAAGCCTCAACACGTCTTTCTGTCCAAATGTTCACACTGTGAAAGCTGTGAGTTATTAGGACTTAATTAAACGCTACTCATATGTTCCCTTTGGCCTCATGTGACTGGACGATATGTATTGAATTTAAACAAATTTATTTACTCTAGGTTTCATATTTAATAATCAATATAATTACTGTGGAAAATGAAAGACTGACATGTTCTTATTTCCAAATATGTGACTAGCTGCAAAGTAAGGAGTGTCATAAAAGGGCTTAGTTTAAGCACAAAAAAGCATTTTAGAACATTGCAGACTTAAAAAAACATCTTTAACATCACAAACATTTTATGAAGGTCCTTGTAATGATCTCAGGACTTTTGTTAACTGCTCTGATTTTATTTTTAACATCAGGAAAACAAAGATTAATATGAGACATGTGTAAAATACTGCGTTGTACGATTAAATGCAGTTTGCTCAGTTGTGTGTTAACCTCACACATTAACCTCTGCTAATGTTATTCCCCTCAACATGATTAGTCAGAGCTCCTTAAACCCTCTTGTGTGTAAAATGTAATATGATCACAGATACCTCCAGCACACGTTCTAGATACCGACGCGCTCTAAAGTCAAGAAAAAGGTCATTTAATTAATCTGCAAAGGGAATAGATTGTGTCCCGTGGGCCTTTCACAGCACTTTTTTCTTACCTGAGGTTTTTCTGAACCAACTAAACCAGTCCCTAAAGGTGAATTTAAATGTCTGCTCTCTGTTTCTTTCCAGGAGTCCCCCTCCGGCCCCCGTCCCGACCGCTGCTGCTGCCAAGTGCCTCGTGCGCACGATGATGTCATACTTGAAGCAGGGGCCCTACGGGATGAGCGGCCTGGGCTTAGGCAGCGCCGTGGACCTGCTGCACCCCACTGTGGGCTATCCCGGTACGTAACAGGCACAATAGTCTTAGATTTGAGAAGGATATATTAAAACAATAACTTGAGTTGAGTTTTAACAGACATTACGCTCTCTCCGCTCTGGATTTTAAAATATATTTTAACATGACACTGATCACTTTTTAGCCCAAGAACTAATACTAACAGAAGTACAGTTTTTATAACAATAACTCAATATTGTTTTCTTTCTTATTAAGTTCATTACACCTCTGTATGATTTCAGATCAAAAATTACTTTCAAACATTTATATCAGAGTTGTTATATTGTGCATATGCCGTAGTTCTAACTTTTCTTCCAGAGACAAACTCACTAAAATCAATCTTGACCTGCTCCAAGCAAAGTCTTCACGTCCGAACCCTGGCCTCCCCCGAGTGTTTTATGTTTGAAGAAGTAGCAACCTTTTTAAACAAAAAAGCAATAGAAAAATTAGGAATTTGATGTGTCGTTTATATTAATGGTAATGTCATGAGCTTTCAAAAAAACACATTTGCTGACAATGCCAGACAACCAGTATTTCAAGTTTCTTTCTTATTGGCTTATAACTTTTTAAGAACATGATTACTTAAAAGTCAGCTTAGCGTCAAAATGTCTGTCGTATGTCTAAAACAGTTCTACAAAAACCAAGAGCACACAATAATGACATGGCATTAAAAACAGGATTTATACCAAGACAAAACATTTTACTTGTTGACTGAGCAGTTTATCAGATGTAAATGCTTTTATCCACAGCGAATGCACGGAAGCAGCGGCGCGAGCGCACCACGTTCACGCGCACGCAGCTGGACATCCTGGAGTCTCTCTTCGCCAAGACACGCTACCCAGACATCTTCATGAGAGAAGAGGTGGCGCTGAAGATCAACCTCCCGGAGTCACGAGTGCAGGTTAGACTCATACGTTCAAGTTATAAAAGTATGCAGCAGGAAAGTACATGGATGTTGTTTCTGTTTCTTGTTTCTGTTTGTGGAAGTAGAGATGAGAGGCATTACATTTGGAGTATAACCTATAAGCTATAATTCATATTTTCATTAGAGAGGAGTTTAAACCAAGAGAGAGTGGAGCAGTCAAAGCAGTTCCTGGTGATGGCAAATCTTGGAAATGTACATGACTTATAAGCTTTGACCCCTTTTGTTTCTGTACAGGTTTGGTTCAAAAACAGACGAGCCAAGTGTCGCCAGCAGCAACAGAGCAACAACAGCAACAGCAACAGCAACTCCAAAGTGAAACCGATGAAGAAGAAACAGTCTCCGACCAGAGAGAGCAGTGGGTCTGAGAGCAGCGGCCAGTTCACGCCTCCTTCCTCCACCAACTCTTCTTCTGCACCTGCTCCCTCTGCCTCTTCTTCTTCTGTGGTGTCCAGCGTGTGCGCCCCGGGCCTGATGAACACGTCTACCTCCGTCACGGCCCCGGTGTCTTCCATCTGGAGTCCTGCGCCCACTTCTCCCGCCTTAGCCCCGGTGACCATGTCCGATCCGGTGGCCAACGGCAGCGCGTCGTGCATGCAGCGCTCCTCGGTTACCGGGGCGACCACAGCGGCGGCGTCCTACCCCGTGTCGTACGGGCAAACGGTGGCGGCTTACAGTCAGGGATACCCCACGTCTGCCTCAGGGTCGTATTTCGGAGGAGTGGAGTGTGGATCGTATTTACCCATGCACTCGCACCATCACATGACCAACAGCTCTATGTCGGGGCACCATCACATGGCACAAACGGGACACCACCACCCTCATCATCATCATCCTCACGCAGCTACGCACCACCAGACGTACTACAGCTCCACAGACTGTCTGGACTACAAAGAGCAGGCCGCGGCGTGGAAACTCAACTTCAACGCCTCCGACTGTTTGGACTACAAAGACCAGGCGGCGTGGCGCTTCCAAGTGCTGTGACTACTTCCTGTCGCTCATCCAAGCCTTTGAAACGGCTTTGAAAATATTTTACTAATGCAGACCTGGGCCCTGATCCCACTATAAAATGTGTCTGAGCCATTGAATAAGAGCTTGAACTAATATTAGACATTTTAAAGGTTTATTTGTCAAAACTGATGCACAAAAATTATCTTTATCTGGGATTATTTTTCTACTTTTACAGACTCATGTATAAAGGATTCCTCTGGTTTCTATGACACAGTGCATCCTAACACAATAACAGTAATAATTAAAGAATGACGCTTCTTTTGATGAGATTTTCAAAAGACTTTTCCACAAAAAAAAAAAAAAACAATGCTGCTATGATTTTTCAGGTTTGTTTGTTCAGATTTTAAACTTCTTGCAGACTTCTTGTGAGTGTATTGGTTTGGAGATTTAAAAAAAAATATTGCGGCACTTGTTTTTAAGGTGAATGATTTAGCTTTTTGGTATTCGTTCTTTGCAAAGAAGAGAAAATAAAACAAAGTGAATGAGACACGCAATCCTAAGTATTTCACTGAATCTGAACGGTGTACATTCGTGTCATTATAATAAAGTCTTGTAAATGCATCAACTCGTTTTCTTTTATAGCTATATTGTGATTTTATGTTTGACTTTTAACTGATTGCTAACTATAGCTTAGGCTTGAAAGGAGTCCTATTATTTTAGACGTAATACATTATTTAGTAATAAATCTTTATAAAGCCTTTTTCTACAGTCTATCAATCACACATCACATCAAAACCCCTTATGTTAAAGATACATATAGTTTGGCTTCTAGTTTATTTGTTATTGGTTATACTTTGGTTTAAGGTTTGGATGGTGATAAAGTTTTTAGTGGAAGACTCTTTAAATGATTGTCTAATTAAGCCTTATTTCCAATTGAAGGTACACTGTGACCACCCTGAGGAATGAGGGCTGGTTTAGGTCAGAAACTGGACCAGCGGTGAGCAAACTAAGGCCCGGGGGCCACATGCGGCCTGTTTAATCTGACCCACCAATCATTTTCTAATAAATCATTGATATCAGTTGATTGACTACGACATCCTCCAAACGGGAACAACCTTTCCTAAAGCTAGCATCTCTACTCGCAGCGAGAGATGTTAGAATACAGTCCTTCACCTTTTTGTTTCTTTCAGGAGACTTTGTGAAGGAGGAGTCTGAACATCAGTCACAGAGTCAGCCTTCAATTCTGCATTATCTTCTCTGTTCCCTGTAATATTATCTATTACAATAACTACTGTCCAAAGAGAATGTATCTTATTCATTTATTTAATATGGACAACACAAATACAAACCAGATGCATTGTTTGACTGTTCAACACCTGTCCATAGGAGGCTTTTTATGAAAAATATTTTGGTTGCTGTTGTTTTCCTCACTAACCCAACAGGTGACTGCTCATCTGAGACGTTTATTTAAACTAATAGTGGTAACATTATCAGAGTGAGAGGTTATTCTGTCGACTACTGTTTCAGCTTTAACCTATTTTTGTCTCTGTGAGGTTACAGTGCTTTACAAACCCTAGAAAACCCTGCGCGCAGTGACATTACACACCTGTTATTGTTCGGGTCGCAGACGAGAAAGAAAACATTATCTCATAAGTTTCTACCTTTGATACACATTACTTCCTCACACACTTCAGGACATGAATGTGATAATGGGCAGAAGTAAACAAATCAAATCAAATCAAAGTTTTAATTTACGTTTTGTCTAGTTTAGTCCTTGTTTTACATCTGCATTTAGTCCTGGAACAGTTTGTCTTATGTTTAATTAAATACTAGTCCTGTTTAATCCTGTATTTAGTCTTTCTGTGTTTAGTCTGACATTTATGCTGCATTTACGGTGGTCCGTGTTTCAGAGTATTGGGTATTGCTGTTATTTTTTTAAGTGCCTACAGGAGCTCACACTTGAGATTTAACAAAAACATTTTTCCAATTTAAAGAAGATAATAAATTCTCAATTTTAGCTTTTGCCAACACACCTGAAGGACAAAGGTTAAATACAGAACTAAACCAATAGCTTTTGTAATGAGCGTGACAACTCATAGTGGACCCGTACTTTCTTAGTAAAATTGAAACTAATTAATCAACTTTGCTTAGAGTAACTATTTCTTCTAGATTTTTAAACTGGAACACTTTTTTCCCCAAACCCAGCGGCAGTTTAAAAACATATTGTGGGTTTGAAAAAGTCTGTTCTTTGTTAAAAACTATGGAAATTGTATTGTTTTATATCAACAGTAAACACAAAACAACTTAATGATTCACAAGAAAAGCTCCAACAAACCATGACCTTTTCAAAACATAATCAAGAAAACTAAAGATGCATGAAGCTCCGCCCTCAGGTTGAAAGTAAATGCTTTATGGGTAAATAAATAAAAGACAATGTCTATGGACAACTGTTTTGAGGTTTGCTGCAGAATTTGTTAAAATAAGGACAATAGAGACATGGTCTGTTCAAAACTGGGCCATTTTTTTCAGATATTTGTTGAAACATAGAGAGTATGTAAGTCCCCATTAAATATAGACTCATGTCCTTTTAACTTTGCTGCCATGTCATTTATTCCTATGACCTCAAGTCAAACAAATTTACTTTTTATGACCTGGCCAGGTTTTTGTTTCCCCTTTTTTGAGTTTACATGTTGACAAGAATACAGATTAGTCCTGGACCTGGTCTAGTTCTAGATTTATCCTGATTTACGCTGCATAATTCTGATCCCAGTGTTGTTTAGTCATAGATTCAAACCTGGTTTATTGCTAGTGTTGTCCTGGAATAAGAGCATTATTATATAGTATGAGCAAGTCATTATTCAGGTATGAAGGTATATTTTCAACCTTAAAGTTCCCGCTAAGACTGGTTTGTCCTTTACCAAACTAAACCAGACTAAGTCCTAGTCACTATTCTCTGTGGACAAATATCTCTCTATAAACATGTCTCCTGTTTGTTTGTCCGCACACAACACGTTTGATCCAACCGAGAAAGCCTCCAATCACGATTTTCATTAAGAGACAACAGGCAGCTGGACAAACAGTAAACATGGCTCACATTGGGCCGGACTCACTGAACTAATCCCTGAGTCGTGTTCAGACAATCCTCCGGCCCTTGCTCTACACAGAAACAGCTGTTTAACCAAATCTAGAACAAATAAAGGGATCATGATGTTGCAGATGCACAAATAAACCCTGTGTATATCTGTGAATAATGCACATCTGACTTTGTTCTCCTTTTACAAACTGCCTTGTCTCTGTCCATTGTAGGACTGGCCTTCAAGTGACTTGTCTTTCAGGAATATCCATGTGGGAAGAAGGGAAAGACACGAGGAGCCATTTTGTGTCAGAGCCGACAGTCTGCTCCAAGGATTAGTCCTATTCCTAATCCCTCTTCTGCTTTTAATCTATTTATCACATCACCAATGGGATTTTCACACTAAACCAAATCAAAGAAAAGGGAATCACTCGACTTTTACCCCGTTTTTTTCGAGTTTATACCTTGCATTAAGATTTAAAAGTTGCTTGCTCTTGTATGGATCAAATGCAGATCTCTGAGTTGCTTTGTGTTTAGTGGTGCATAGTCTTAGCCAAATGGTTTAAACTGATACACAAGTTTTGGATTGTTATTGTTAATACTGACCTTATTCATGAGAAACGCTCAAATGTGCAGTGTGAGGCTTTTTTAGCATCCTGTTACAACAATGACCCATGAAAACAAGAGCTTAAACGAGAAGTAGCCTACGTGATTTCCTTATGCATGTGAAAAAAATAACCTAGAAACATATTGTAATAGGAATCATCAGTTTAAAAAATGAAAAATAAGACCTTAAGACCTGTCATTAAACTCTAATTATCAAGGATTTTTTATATTTTCTCTCCTGAGCTCGAGTTTGTCCAATGACAGCTTGGTTCAGAAAAAAAGAGTGCTTCCATTGGTTGATACTGATGTTGCTGTTTACAATGAAACAGCAACAAAAGAAAACATAATAAGAGAAAAGGAAGGTAAAACCAAGATATTGGCTTTATTCACATAATGTTTAACGAGGAGGAGATTATTGCCGTTCTGACACTGAAGTCGCAGCTAAACGTTTATGGTCAGCAGGCTTACAGTACTTTCTTATTAAAGGAAAGAAGGAAAGATATAGGCTGTTTTTTAGGGTGAGTGGCATCTCAGACAGGGACGGCAAAAAGTGTTAATACGGATTTTAATAGATGATTATGTTCAGTGAGAGTTCATGTGCTCACACACAAAGAGCACTGAGAATGAAAATACTTGCATTTATTCATGTTTAATGAAACAGAGATTATTGCAGGATCACTTTGGTGTAAGACAGAGTTTAAGTTTAAACTCTCAACTTTGGTTTGGATGATTGATTTGTTTTTTTTTGTTTTTTATGGTGGAAAGTTGTTTCACTTTTATAGTTTATCAACTCCATGTCATTATAACTACGTTTAATATTATATTAAACCTGGAGATCTGCAAGTTCTGGTTCAGCTCTAAGCTCAGGTGTGTTTGTGCTTGCATCCACACACAAAGAAAGACACAACTGAGCCGTCCATATTTGCGCTGATTGTGCCGCTCAACCTCATCACTTTAAGAGGAAAAAGTCCTCTCTTCTATTTCATTTACCTCTACCTAAAAGAATCTGAAAGTCTCATTTGAGTGTCTGTTGTCTGGACGTATGGACGAACGGAGATATTTGTCAAACCGCTGTGGAGTGGACAGAGATATTTTTTCAGATGTTAATGATATTGTTTCAACAGACCATATCTGTAGCCAGCCCTGGGTTTACTATTGTTCACAGAAACAGAAGGGAGCGTCTTGAGGGCCAGTGCTTCGCTTCAAACGGACGCCACTTTCTCGGATTAACACTCACTGAAAGAGCGAGAGCAGGGAATCCCCATTAAGTCGAGCCTCCAGTGAATAAGCCAGGAATGCGAGGTCTTCAGGGCTAATGGGAAAACTCAGCTTCAAGCGTTTGATCTGTGACTCTCAATGTGATCCTCGTCAAACAAAAGAGGCCGGGGACAACCATTGTATGAATTATGTGGTTCTCTGAGTAAATCTGTGGTCACTCTCAGGGTTTAGTCCCTCTTCAGTCCTGATAAGTCCTAGTTTTGTCACGGTTTACTCTTACTCAACTAATAATTCTGCTGACCACTTCTTCTTGAGTGATACTAATTTAACTGTACTTTCTTTTGGTAAGTTAATAGTGTAAAGAATGTGAGCTTTATAAAGAGGATCCAGGAGTTTTAAAGGCTGCAGTGGATCTAAAGGCTTCTGCAACTAGAAAAATCTCACACCTTTCATTCACTGAGTAAAGAAAAACCTAAGTTTCATTTATTGTTTACCATTCTATAAAGCTCCTGAATTACGTAAAAACTGCTGTCACTGTGTAAATGATACTGGTTGACAGTATATTTTTCTGGATGTGTGCAATAATGATGGATGCAATGTGTGGTTGTCTGTTTTGTAAATTGTGTTGTATTAATCATGTCTGTATGGTTGTAGCGAGTCCAATAAAGTAAATTGTATTTTTTGAAAATTATCTATGAATCAAGGACAGCGTACAGTAAATAATAATGTAAAAAATATTAAAAGGTTATTATCTGAGAGCCATTTTATTTTATTTGCAATTATATGTGTTTTCTAAACTAAACATTTTTTTTGGGTCTATCCGAAGCAGCATTTTTTTTTCTCTGTCAACTAAGAAATTGTGAACTTGTTTAAATATGACTGCACCTTTAATTTTAGAAAAGTTTAATAACGACATTTGTCTGTAAAGTTGCTTAATGTGACTTTTCTGAAGAATACAGTGACTCCTTGTGTCTCCTTCGTTATGCAATCATCGAAGTTTGTTTGCCCAATTGAGCTTCACACAGACCTTTTTTCTCTGTTGGGTGCCAGGTGTGAGTGCTGCCAGTGACGGGTCGAGGCTCGTCGTAGGCCTTGCCCCTCGGTGCTGTCACTGTTTGACTGACAGCTCGATGTAACTCTAGAAACCTGGGATTAACTCCAGCCAGTGCAAACACACACTGGGCTTTGGGAGCATTACAGAAAACACTGGAGTCACTGAAGTGAACAAATGCAACAAATGGACAGAGGGCAATAGCCACAGAAGTTGAAAAGTTCAGAAAAGATTGTTATATCTGTTTGGTGGCTTTTTTAATGATGAGGTGCTAACAATATTAAAATAATTGGACTGTATTTTTAAATTTTTTTACACATATTGAGACCCAGCAGTTTTATTTAATTCAAAAGTTTTACTTTGTGCAAGTGGAAAGTCTAAAATGGATAAAGCCTTGGTCTAAACAAAACCTAACTAAACCAAAACTACTTTAACTAAACAATCACTACACCAGGACTAAATCATAACTAAACTAGGAACAAAATACACGACAAACCAGGACTAAATATACAACTACTATAGACCCAGGGCAATTTATTTATGCATGTGGAAAATATAACTATTTAATCCTCTAACAGCACATTGCAATAGAAATCGTATCAAGGATTTGAACAGATGAGAAGTTCCAGTCCTGAAAGGAAGCTTTGTCCAATCACAGCTCGCTCCTGAAAAAGGAGAGCTCTTATTGGTCGACACAGATGTCAATAAGGAAGTAATGCCATGCAGATGAAACAGAGAAAGTGCATATTTAGTGTGTGTTTGAACAGCAAAACAGCACAAAATGAAGAAGATAAACAGAGAAAATGAAAGCAATGTGAAACAGAATAATTATTATCAATTCAAAGAAATGTTTAACGAGGAGGAGAATGTTTCTGTTCTGATGCTGAAGTCGGAGCTAAAAGTTCACGCTTTAAACTTCCGTTTGATGTAATGTGTTCTTTGTAGAAGAAAAGCATTCTGGGTAAAAGTAGCTGGTCTCTGTGTGTGTGAGTGCTGTGTTTATTTCCAGGTGAAGGACATGCTTTGTTTTTCTGTCTCTCTTTGTAACGAGTGTCACGTTTTTGTTCTAATTGATTTGGTTTAACTGCGATTTCATCTTAAAACGCGAGGCTTGTTTAATAATTTGTCTGTAATCGCCTTCCGCTTTGCGCTAATGCCGCGGCTCAGGCTAAAGCCCCTCATTGTGAGCTCCTAAAGCTCTTAAATAAATACGATTAGTGCATATCGCCTGTTTGATTAGCGGTATCAGATCGGTGACGTTCACATTGTTCTAATCAGCTCAGCACTTGTCTTCTGCCACTCGTCAATCAGACTTTAACCCAGAAATTAAAAGAATGAATTTGATCCCATATACGGTATATGCTATAGCTACACATTTTTGTCTTTTCAGTAAATACAGGGGTTTAGGTTCGGGTTTGTCATCAGTTTTGGCCTCCCACAACTCTGCCACGAGGTTTGGAAAAATAATAGATGCCAGAGATATTCATTTGTACTTAAAAATACAAAGACACAACTTTAGGGCATAGGTTGTACATTATAAATTTGTTCCACATTCTGTTTCTGCTGCCGTCAATATTGTCTTATGTTGTTATGATCCTTACACAAAACAAGAACGAGCGTGTGCAAATGGAACTGAGACATCGCCACGCTGAGGAGAAGCTCAGTTTTATCCGCCAACATGTGAACAGAGCACAAAACGCACCAGATTATTATTATTATCTGAAGATATTTAATAATTTACAGAAAAGGAATACACTTACTCATTCCATAGCTCATCATACATCCAAATATCATCTAAATTCACAATAAAACCACATAAAAATCAACATTACACAAGAATATAAATACAGAACGCTCCTCAGTGTGCCTCCAAGGCTAACATACATGCTCGAAGGATAGAAAAAAGTGGTGTGCGGTTTAGAATTGCACAAAATTTTGCCTCAAAATGCCACCAAAACCTCATTTCCTGATTTAATGTTGGATAAATTCTAGTTAAGCCCTGGTTTAGTCTTAGCTTTAATCCTGATTGAGATTAGTAATTTTTTTCAAGGTTTATAATTGGTTAAGTTTTGGTTTAGACTAAAAATAACAAAGATATTTGAGCTTTATCATAACGGATGTATTAGTATTAGGTTTAAGCCACATTTGTCGTCCCTTGAGTCTAACAACAGGAAATAGATTTTGACAATACAAGGGGCTTCAGGTGGAATGGCTCAGAAGAATGAGGTTATTCAGGTTACAGCTCTTCACACATGCATGTCTTTATGCAGGAATTAACCGACATATACTTTAACAGTACACACCTAATCCTGCTGTAGTCTCTGTGGGTAATATTCTGTTAAAAGGTCAAAAGGAGCCACAGCGCCCACTACCATGAAGTGTCAACAAAAGTCAAACCAATCACCTTGTGTATGTTTAATATTTTGGAGAAAAAGCAAGCGAAACCCATGTGACACTTAAAGGTGGAGTGTGTAGGGTTTGGCAGCATCTGGGACCAGAATTGTAGATTGCAGTTTATGGTAGCCCTGCAGGGACATTCTGTTGTGTTTGAATACTCAGTCAGATGATGAAGTTTAATTTAAAAAAGGTTGAAGCTAAATTAATAGTATAACACAGTCATGAAATTGGTCTTTTATCTCAAATTATCTCAAATGCCTGCTTTTATTTCAACTTGTCTGGACAACTGTAATGCTCTTTTCGCTGAAATAAATCAGAACGCCTTCTCACCCTCACAGTTAGTGTAGAATCTTTTACCTGGAACTAAAAAACATGAGTACATCCTAACCTCCTGCTCTGGCTTCTTGTTCATTTCAGAATTGATTCAAATATTGAATTGGTTGGTTCTTAAATCGTTGAATGGACTGGCCCCGCAGCACATTTCGGACATCATCCAAATTCACACGTCCACGGGTCAGTCCCAACTTATGGTCCCTAAGACGAGAATGAAAACCAGGGGAGACCGAGCCTTCTCTGAGGTCAATAAAATGGCTTTCACAGTGGAAACATCTAAATGTTGTCTCGACCCACTTTGACTCTTTGGTTTTAAATCCGACCTGAGAGTTGTGTGGTTCAAAACTAGTTACCAGTAACAGTTTTATTTATATGTTGCTCTATATATTTACTGCACAACACTTTGGAAAATGTGTAAAATGTGTAAAATGTGTAAAATGTGTAAAATGTGTAAAATGTGTAAAATGTGTAAAATGTGTAAAATGTGCTATGGACATAACGTTGATTGGATAAATTTACTGTGCATTTTACGGAGATATGCAAATGTTAAATTTAAACTAATGTTTGGTAACACTTAATAATAACTACACACTATAAACATTAGTTAAGTAATAATAACCTCTTAGTTTATCCTTTTCAAGGCATTACTTCTACATAAACGAGCACATGTATAGTTCTTTCATTCATACAGTATATATTTACTCAAGTAAACTAAGTCAAACAAAATATTGAATTTGTAATGTTTATTGAAAATTGTATCTACCCCACTTTCAAGCTTAGAAAAAAAAAAGTCCCAGTGAACACAATAATTAAAATGACTAAAGTCCTCAGAGCTGCGTACGGTGATGAATAAAAAGTTATTGAGCTATTATTCTCTTCAATAACTTAAAAAAAATCCTAAATACAGAACTCATCTCCTAACACTCTCCTGTCTCTGTCCGATGAGAGCCGGCGCTGGCGGCCATGTTTTCTTTGACATCTCACCCCAATTTGCGTCACACTAATTCCACGTTTTGAATTACGTCCCGGGCCTTGCTCTTCTTTCATCTACCTGTCTTTACCTCCACGTCTCCCTCCCCCAGGGCTGTGTATCTCCCTTGGTTGTTTTGAATAAAACCTGTAATAAAAGTGTCATAAGTAGTGTTCGACAGAGTGGCGCCTCCCGGTCATGTGACACCCCAGTGATCATGTGACCTGTCAGCGTAAGGTAACCGCAATCTGACCCCAAAACCAGCCTCAAGACTCTTTAGGTTATTTTTAGTCAGAGTTAAAGCAACAAACTATAATACTTTATAAATATTAGTTGTATTAAAGAAGTGTAACCTAGTGTCAGTGTTGTTTTATTTAAAAGATAAAAACAATGACGTGCTCGGAGATACATTTGATTTAAGGAGCTGGTTTGGATCTGAACCAGGTTTTAATGGAGGACATAAGGGCACTGTTGGTTCCTCCGGACACAGAAGTCGTCCTGGTTTCCCACAGAGCCCAGATTCTGCCGCTGCCTCTTTGTTCCGCCTTGGGTGAAAGCAATCTGTCCCGTCGCAGCACACAGTGATAAGACGACCCCCTGGCCTCGTGCATTTTTACTTTAATCCCCTGCACAAAATGAAAACAGCTTCGATTATGGCCGACCAATCAAAGCCAAACTGAGAAGGGGCTGGGTTTGACTGACACAACAGTTATCAGCTCCTCACCGATCAGTTCAGCTGCTTAATAACGTCCCAAGGATCAATTGTTGGGCTTTTGTTATTCCCCCTTTAGTTCTTATTGGCTTCTGTCAGACTAAGAAGACAACTCTGAATGGAGATTATCTCTCCTTTGAAAGAGAAAAAAGAAACTACGAAATGTATCTGGTCCACTCAAAGTCCAGTTCATGCTTATACTTAGTAAGAGTTGACTGCTATCATTTATTACACGACAGGTGGGTAGTATTTGTTACATTTACCTGTTGTATCTTTTTGGATGAAATGTTTTAATGAATACTCAATAAAGAGGGCTCATTTATTTTACAACTGTCCTTTGTTTTCAAGTGTAGACTATCCAAACGTCTATCAAAGTTACACTGGAGGATTTTGGAGATGAGGGACTGTGTGAGTAGAGCAAGCTTGATTCTGCTGATCTCATGTCTAAGAACAGTCAGAAAGATGATTGAGAATATATTTTAACGACACCCAGTGGAGCTGGTGGTGAGATTTTTGGTGGGTGGGCTGGTAACTATAATACATTTGGGACATTCAGTTATATCAACACTGAGCTTTTCAAACAAGTGCTCAACGCGACTAACAATTAGGTATTGTAAAACAAACTCTTTCCCTTTAACTTATAACTTTCAGAATTATCTACATGATATATTTAAATCTTCCACTAAATAATGAAATGTTTTATCACTCGACTAAAGACTGAGGCAAAAATAATGTTCATTACAAGAGAGACTGGAAAGTAATTGGTTCAGGGCTTTTCCATATTAACAAACATTTTTGAAAACTAAGTCCAGATGCCTTTGCTTCAACCTTTTCTTCAAGATGACCTGGATGAAAGAGAACGATTATTTACTACAAATAGGTCAAATAGCTTCCAGAGTTAGAGCTGAATGTAATGAGTTCCTTTGATTTAATTTAGTAAGGTTTGTGCTACAGCTGATTTTTCTCCCATAGATTCTTGTCCTGTGTATCTTTGAATGCTGCACTTTTCACCTTTTGCCTCGACACTGTGGGCCTCCACCTTTTGAACCTCGGTCCACATCATGTCATTTCTTGCCTCATTCCAGCGGCCATTTTGGATTAACCTCCAAATCTAAGGAGATCTGTAGGACAAACGTGTTATGACATTGACAAGAAGTCTGTTAAGTCTTTGTGGGGGTAATCACCAGATGCATCAAAAACTCTTCCAGCCACAGTGATGTGTGTATCAGACCTGTATTTTTTAGGATCAGGATTATTTAATCATGTATTCCCAGGTCCCATGATGGTCTGCTACTAAACCTAAATGTTAAATTTGTTGTGATTGTGATTTTTGTAATTGTGCTGCAGAACAGGAACCTGCTGCAACTGAGTCAGAACCCATTAATTGTAACACAACTGTAGCTTTTATTTTTACCTGTTTAATAAATAAATAAATAAATGGGTGCTCAAATTCTCGAAAGCTAAGATGTGACTGAAGGGAGTCTTTGTTCGAGGACGCTCTGAACATCCAGAGGTGTGTTTGATCCGTATCCGCTCTGAAATCTATGTTTCTGGCGCCATCGTGGCTCCGATCACCTTCCCAGGGTTTATCTTTGGTGCAAACTAAGTCCCATGATGCACCTGGTTACCACATAACGAACCCGCAGTCCAGTCTGCTTTCTGGAAATATTCACTAATCCCCACATCGTTTCTGCATGAGACAAAATAAACAGCGACAAACTGACGCCACGAAACCGTTCATATCGCTCTATAACGTTTCTGCAGACTCCATGAAATTATAACAACACAAGCTTTTAGCAGACGTGTTTACCAGAAAACACTTTAATGCATTTTGCATAAAAACAGCTTTAAAATTATATGTACAGTGACTAAGATAGTGAAGATAATCCTCACAAAAAAACGATTTAATTATGGAAAAAGGCCAGCACATTCAGAATAATTCTGGTTTCCTCAGAGCAGAATAAATTATCATTGCTGATGTGTTCATCAAATGGCAAAATTTATGTTAAAATTGTACATGGTCCCTTTTTACAAATAAACTTTAAAACTAAAAAGAATATTCACTTTATTGTGGCTATCTTCACACAGGAACAGGACAAAGATCATCTTAAAGCACTTAATCATACAGTGATTTGTTTTCTAACTGTTTAATCACCTAACATCATATTGCAAAAGAATGATCTGTAAAAAAACAAGACCTTAAGATGTCATCTGGGCTTAATTTCAATGTTTTTTAAGAATGTTCAGTGACTCACATGCTCACGTTCAACAGGCTCTAAAATTGGTTCTGAAGCACATGGTAAGCTCTAAACTATGGTTTGCTATAACTGTGTCCACTGGAGTCACAGACGATACGAGTCGGGTCAGTACAGGTGGGTCTCTAAAAGGGGGTCTCATCAGGCCCATCAGTGTGGGCTGTTTTTCAAAAAGAGGGGCTAAACACTGCAGTCTGTGGATAATAGATCATCCTCCCTCAGGTAAAAACTTGCTTGTGATAAACATAACATAACATAAGAAAAACAATGTCATTCTTTTTAAAAGTAGTGTTTCTTAGCAACAACTGTTTCAGGTTTAAGTCATTAAACACAAGCATGTGACATTAAAACAGTGAGTCCATAGATGTGCATAAACTGGAAAGAATTGTGTTCTTTTGTTTATTGTAGCAGCAGCTCTAGCACTGCCACACACAAGGTTTTACTTTCTTCTCTTTTCTAATTCACTGACAACACCTGAGAACATTCACAATGAAACCTTTAATGAAAAAAGAAGGATAGAGCAGGTATGAAATTTGCAATGTATGTAAATATAGCATCACCTCCATGCAGTGACTGTTACAAACTGCATCTTTTTATTCTATTGCATGCACACCTTTCTTTAACCTTTTGCCCTTTACCTGTCTAAAGGCTGCTGTACAAGTGAATTTTACCTCTGTGGGATCAGTAAAGTCCTATCTTATCTTATCTCTTTGCAACTTGTGTGAAATCTGTGCAGCACTCTCTCTGAGACATTGAATGTGGGAGGAGTGTGAAAAAGTTTAATTCATGACAAACGTGCAGTTATAAAGCTTACCTTCTTCTAACTGTATACAGTATGTTTATTGTCTAAACCCTAACCAGCTGCTTGTTGGAAACATTAAGATCTGTTTAATGAGGGCCAGTTTTCACTTCAGGTGTGAAATTTGAGGGATAAACCAAGTGCCTTTTCCCCACAGCTCTCATTACTCTGCTTTGTTGCCCCCGCTTTAGCTGCCACTCACTGTCAACTAAAGCCTGAAGCAGCACAGTCCACTGACACGGGAATGTCAACATCACACAACGCCATTAACGCTACCAACAGGAAATAATATAAAAGAAGAAATGCTGTAATGATATATTTTTGGCGTGTGTGATGGAAGTTGAAAGTAGAACTTTGTTTGTTTAGTTATTAAATAGTCATTAGCAAGTGTTTTGAGGGTTTAGACATGTTTGAGACTCAGGTGAGACTGGGGTTAGGGTCAGAGGAAGGTTACGTTAAGAGTTTTAGGGCTGAAGTTGTCAATGTGAGTGCGTTGCATCCTTTTCGAGCTGCTGACTGACTGTTTTGTAGCAGGTTGAGACATGTGGCTCGTCCAATCAAGCTTTCTGTGAGTTTGCGCTGTTACTTAACTTTTTGAGCCACACACTCAAGTTTTCATCTTATACAGCAACAAAAAGACTCTCAGTGTGGATGTTGAGCTTCAACACTGCCAAACTGTGGCACTAACTACAAACCCAATTTTAAAAAAGTGTCTCTCAGACGTAAAGATGGATATTCCCCAGTGCTGCAGCAAGAAATAGTGGAGCAATATCAGAACTTCTCAGAGAAAAATAGCAAAGGGTTTGAAGTTATCATCATCTACAGTGAATAATATCATCCAAAGATTCAGAGAATCTGGAACAATCTCTGTGTGTAAGGGTCAAGGCTGGAAAACCATACTTGATGCCCGTGGTTTTCGAGCCCTTAGACGGCATCACAAACTGAAACTGAAATGGAATCACAACATGGACTCAGGAATACTTCCAGAAAATGTTGTCTTCATCACAATCCACCGGGCCATTTGTCGTTGCCAACTAAAACTCTATAGGTCAAAAAAGAAGCCATATGTAAACATGATTCAGAAGCGCAGGCGTTTTTTCTGGAGCCAAGGCTCATTTAAAATGAACTGTGGCAAAGTGGAAAACTGTTCTGTGGTGGACAAATCTAAATTTAAATTTAATAAGTTATTTTTGGAAAACTGGGACGCCATGTCATCTGGACTAAAGAGGACAAGGACAACCCACGTTGTTATGAGTTCAGTTCAGAAACCTGCATCTCTAATGGGATGGGGGCATGAGTGTGTGTGTCATGGGCAGCTTACACAACTGGAAGGACACCATCAATGCTGAAAGGTATAGCCAAGTTCTAGAACAACATACGCTCCCATCCAGACGTCGTCTCTTTCAGGGACGACCTTACATTTTCCAACATGACAATGACAGACCACATCCTGCATCAATTACAACATCATGGCTGCGTGGAAGAAGGATCTGGTTCTGAAATGGCCAGATCTTTCACCCATAGAAAACATTTGGTGCATCATAAAGAGGAAGATGCAAGAAAGAAGACCTAAGAATGGGACAACATTCTTAAACTTGAGCAACTTGTCTCCTCAGTCCCAGACGTTTGCAGACTGTTGCTGACTGAAGAGGGGATGCTATACACTGGTAAACATGGCCTTGTCCCAACTTTTTTGAGATGTGTTGATGCGATGAAATTTAGAATCAACGTATTATTTCCTTAAAATTATACATTTTCCCAGTTTAAACATTTGATATGTCATCTATGTTGTATTCTGGATAACATATTGAGATTTGAAACGTCCACATCATTGCATTCTGTTTTTATTCATAATTTGTACAGTGTCCCAATTTCTGTGGAATTGGATTTGTTGTCCCACAGCTTTTCAACAATCCAACAATTTAAAATGAAATTGACTAGAGGGCTATTACTTTTAGTATTGTTATGATTCATTCTCGTCATATTTATTATTTAAATTCACATAATTTTTTTTTCACCATAGACTAACATTGAAGCGAGTGTTACACATTAAGTCTTTATCTACCTCTTAACTATTTATATATACAACAGTTTTCAACCTGTTCAAACATTCAAAGATTCAGAAATTCACCAAAAACTTACAATAATTTTGAGCCTCCAAAAATAATCATGCCTTTAACCATTAATTTTATATTGATTTTTCAATTCTCAAAGATGCTAAATGTCTCTAAATACTTAAGCAATTGGTCTTCAGATGTATCCCAGCATTATCTTTTGTCCACAGTGGTGTAAGTTAAACATTCATTAAACACATCCATAAAAATACTGATTAAAACATGACCTTCCCCTAAAGGTCAAAGCAATTTGTCTTAAACAGTGACAAACACGGGCAGACTTGTGTTTTGAGAAACACTTTTCTCATTTAAGAATTGAGTTAAAGTCAATGAGAACAGCAGGTGTCAGGAGAAATAAGAACAATGGTGCAGTTTATTCCGTGTGCACATAGCGCCCTCTCGTGTTTAAAAAGGGAAAAGACAGTTGAGGATTTAAAGATTTATACGTTTTCTAGCTCACCTTTTCTAAAGTACTCACTGGTCTTGGTCTTGTCTTGGACTCAGAGTAATCGTTGACAAAGAAGCTGCAGGATTTTAAAACAAAATTAAAAATTAAATTCTTTTTTATTAAATTTTTTCCAGTAGCTACCTTACTTAATGACATTACTTAATTCTTAAAACAATTGGACAGAACTTTAATCAATTAGTTAATATTTGATTTAATGCCAGTTTTAATCACCACATGAAAAGCTTATCAGTTCAGTCAGGAGCTATTTCCGTCCGTGCAATCTCATTAGGGACTAGACAGCAGTGTGTGTGCGTGTGCGCGCGCGCTTGTGTGCGTGTGCGCTCGTGTGGGACGGGTGTGAGAGAGCGGTGGGCCAAGGAGCCAGTGGGAGCCCGGAAGAAGTCGCACAGCAGCACCGTAGAGCTCTCTTCTTCGTGACGCCGGTGTCCCGTTCGCGTAGTCTCGTCTCTTCTTGAGGTTCTCCGCGGGCGTGAGCCTCTTCCTCGCGCTCTCCAGACGCTTTTTCACGGGATAAAGACCAGGAACCATGCTGACGCTGCTGACGTCCATGTACCTGATGGTGCGAGCGGTGTCCTCTGAGGTGAGTTCAAAGCGCTGTCGATGGCGTGTAAAAGTGAAATGACCGCATGTCCTTTAACGCAGCATCCGATTCAATTCAAACTCATCCCTTTCATGCTATTGCTCCTTAATACCCTCCCTTTGCCTGAGCGTGTCATTATTGTTGACTAGAGCTAAACACAGCTGCTTTGTTGATGTTGTTTTTTCGCCATTTTCTTTACTTTCCTGTATTTTCTGATGTTCTCTGGCTGAAACTTGAGCCTGACTGTAGACATTGAAACCGGCAGCTTGTCATCATTAATTCAGTGAGAGTCTTGTCCAGTGCCAGCCTTGGCCAAGGGTTTATCTCACTGTCAAGTACCAAGAGGTAAACAATTGGATCATGTCCATTCAAGCCCTTCAACACTGAGTCTGAAACCACAGCCAGGAAGTTACTTGGTTTAATGATAAAGACAGGACTATCTATTAGTTCATTGGTTCAAAGTGTTGTTTTTGGTGTTAGAATTAGAATGATTATATGATAAATGCTTTGTTTGGGACCAGATAAGATGATATTTTCCCTGATTTCCCTGTGTGTTTCATCCAAATGCAGCTATGACTAGAGAATTATAATATTTTTTCAAGTTATTGTTTTTTCATTTATTTATTTATCTTCTACTGCTTTCACAAACACATTCAGAGTCACCAAGTTTCCTATATATATGTGTCTAAAGGCATGTCCAATAAAAGAAGGCAAACCCAGAAAGAGCTCACATAGTGCCATGGGTAGAGCATGTGAACTTTAACACAGAAAAGCAGAGGTTATGATGTGATATAAACACGGGTGCACATAACTGGTATGCAGGTACGCATGCGCAACAAAAATCACAAATGCGTAGGCCCACTTGTGTTACTTACTACGCGCCTTTGAGTAGTTAATCTAATCGTACACAACCGTACAGTCACAAAAACTGAGCAGGAAATTGTTTACATTGTGTCTGTGTCCAGCAACGGAGAGTTTACTTTGGACTTTATTGGACTGATTGAATTGGGTGCTGACCAAACCGCGCAGGCCATAACAGACGGACTTGTGACTTTTCCAGGACACAGGCTTGGATGACTGGACAACAAAGTTGGTCGCTGTGTGCACAGATAGCCTTATATCATATAAAGGCTATTTTCAATATTCCACATCATCTGTGTGTCCTTTTTTACTCTTACGTGATGTATTGCTCCACTTCCTGTCTAGAATCAAGAAAGAAGAACCTGCAAAGAAAGCACTTAAAGCTTTGAATTTATCTGCACACTTTAACTTTGACTTCCTGTAAAGTTACGTCTAAGGCTAACCCGTTTTTGCCTAGACACATTTTAATAAGTTGTCTTGCTGTAGTGTTACAAAAATATCACATTTACACAGACAAGTTATATCCAGGTGAATGTAGAGGTAGCATTTTTATTTTTTAATCAGTTATTGTGCTTTTGAGCCATGTGTTGTTTGTCCATAAGGCTTCTTAATGAGTTAAAAGTGAGAGAAAAACACCTCAAGAAGGAGTCTTATCGTGATTAAATACTACTTACAGCTGAAAAACAGCCACTTCAGCTGTTTAAAGTTTAAATTCACAAGCTAACATTACAGACATGCATAAAAAACACTTGTGTAAATACATTATTAAAACATTATGGATTTGTTTCTTATTTCTTTGTTTATTCTTGAACACAAGAGAGACTGAAACAAGAACACAAGTTAAGTTTTATTAAATATGATTTATATTTAACTTAGAATAAAACCAATGAACTCAAGTGGAAGAGAGACTGTCTTACACCAAATAATATTTATATTTATACACTGAACTTCAAAAAACAACAAATCACAACAGAAATATTAAACAAAAATACAAGAAGAATTACATGAACTGTTGCATGTGATTTACTATTGACCAGGCAAATTCCAATCAAACAGAAAATCCATAAACATAATGAAAATTATATTAGTACATTAGTTGTGATTAATAAAACAAAAGACAGAAAAATATAAAAATTAGATTAATTAAGTGGGTCAAAAAGTGAGTGAAAATAATCAGGTGCTGTTCAAAGATCAGGTCACATGAAAGATTCAGACAAAGAAGAACTGTCTCCCTTACCGTCACATTTTCTGTGAAAGCCTCTCTTAGATTTAGTGCAGATTTAAGAAGAGCGTATGTGTTCAAAGTAGTTGGACCAAAAACAGCCAGTAAACAAAACCCAGTCACTTGGTCAGGTCTAGACTCATGTTTAATCTCACCTACATCTATCTACAATCTGCAGCTGGGGTTTCTCAGTGAGTCTCATCTCTTCTCGTCTGATGTTTACTCAATTTATTCAACAGACATGATGACCAGAGGATCTGAGTTTTTACCTTCATCATTGCTAAAGTGACTAAAATAAGGATAGAGTTTCTTAGTGAAGGTGCAGCCAGTGAAAGAGTAGATGAGAGCTGCAGTATCTACATCATAAAAGGAGACCAGACCCTGATCATAATCCACAAACACCCCAATCCTCTCAGGAACAGACTTTAGTGAGAGATCAACAGTGGAGTCAGCACAAGCTCTGTACTCATACCTATCTCTCAAAACAATAGTCCAGAGCCCATTTTTAGGTGTCAACAAAAAAAAATTCTTTCTGTTGATTGATTCTTTGGCCACTCCTAAATCCCAGTTAGTTTTCCCTTTGACCTGAACTTCAAAATAAAATCTGCCTGAAGAAAAACTCTGCTTTGCTAAAACACAAAGACAAAAAGAAAATCTCTTTGAGATGTCTGGGAGTGTCTTCTTCACACCACTGTAATAAACCTGTTTCAGATCATCAGACAGAACAAGTGAGGGATGTGCAGTTTCTGGATCTAGAGTCACGTCCACTGCCCACTGCTGTAGTCTCTTTAGTTCAGCATCAGACAGTTTCTTCTTCTGTTCAGTGAGTGTGTCCTGCAGCTGAGACACAGCTGTGCCCTCAAACGAAGGATGGACAAAGTTCACCTGTGTCCAGTCCTTCATGTTTGGAGCAGTTTTCAGTGAATTGAAGTTTTGTAGAAAGTGGAGGTGGTCTTCAGAGCGTGAGAGCTGCTCCACTTCTGTGCTTCTCTTCTTCAGCTCAGAGAGCTCCAGTTCCAGCTCTGTGATCAAGCCTTTGGCCTGTTTCTCTGTCCTCCTCTGCTTTTCTTGGACCTCCTCTTTGAACTGGTCCAGACTCCTCTGAACTGACTCCATCAGAGCCGTGTAGACCCGGACCCCTTCAGCCATCTCTCTGTCTCTCTGTTTCTGACTGAGCTCCACTGAGTGTTTGATCTTCCAGATCTTCAGCCGTCTCTCCTCCATCATCTGCTGAGTTTCAGCCTCTGTCTGCTTCAGCGCTGTCTGCTGCTCTTCATATTCCTCTTTCAGAGGGACTATGTCATGGCTCTTGTGATCCAAAATGGTGCACATCATGCAGACACAGCTCTGGTCCGTCCTACAGAACAGCTCCAGAGGTTTGTCGTGTTTGGGACACGTCCTGTCTTCCAGGTTTTCCACAGGGTCCAGCAGCTGGTGCCTTTTCAGACGGGACAGTGTCAGATGAAGCTCCAGATGGCTCTGACAGTACGAGAGCAGACAAACCAGGCAGGACTTCAGGGCCTTCACTTTGGGCTCAGGGCAGACGTCACAGAGGACTTCTCGTGCTTCAGCAGCTGGTTGCACTGAGCTCACAGTCTTCTTCACGAGGAGCTCTGTTTCTGAACTGAGAGACCATCTCTGAGATAAAAGTGTTGACCTGCAGCAGAGGTCTTGTGTTGAAAACCTCTTTACACATGGGACACTGACAGAGGTCACTGTAATCCCAGTGTTTGTTGATGCAGCATTTACAGAAGTTGTGTCCACATGGAGCAGAGACTGGGTCAGTGAACACCTCCAGACAAATGGAGCACAGGAACTGGTCTTCAGACAGAGAAGAGTTTACAGCAGCCATGTCTGTAAAAGAAACAGTCATCATTATTCAGAAAATATTTTTCCTTTCCTGGATAAGTAAAAGCTAAAGTTACAAATCTAATTTTATCCCTACATCTTCTACCGCTTATCTGGGGCCGGGTCGTGCGGGCAGACGCCCAGACTTCCCGCTCCCCAGACACTTCGTCCAGCTTTTCCGGTGGATATACCGAGGCGTTCCCAGGCCAGCCGAGAGACATAGTCCCTCCCAGCGTGTCCTAGGTCTTCCCTGGGGTCTCCTCCCAGTGGGACATGCCCCAAACACCTCCCTAGGGAGGCGTCTAGGAGGCATCCGAAACAGATGCCCGAGCCACTTTAGCTGGCTCCTCTTGATGTGGGGGAACAGCGACTCTACTTTGAGCTTCTCCCAAGTGACCGAGCTCCTCACCCTTATCTCTAAGGGAGCGCCCGCCACCCGGCGGAGAAAGCTTATTTCGACCGCCTGCATCTGGGATCTTGTTCATTTAGTCATGACCCAAAGCTCATGACCATAGGTGAGAGTAGGAAAATAGACTGACCGGTAAATCAAGAGCTTCGCCTTGCAGCTCAGCTCCTTCTTCACCACGACAGACCGGTACATTGACCGCATCACTGCAGAAGTTGCACCGATTTGTCTGTCAATCTCCTTGAACTCCTCCACTTGAGGCAGGAGCCCTCCACAAACCGGAGGGGGGCAAGCCACCCTTTTTTCCGACTGAGAACCATGGTCTCAGAATTGAAGATCCTGTGGTCCCCAAACCAGACTCTCTCCGACCCCTGCCTGCGCCTAGAAATCCTGTCCATAAAAATAATGAACAGGACCGGTGACAAAGGGCAGCCCTGCCGGAGTCCAACATGCCCCGGGAACAGGTCTGACTTACTGCCAGCAATGTGAACCAAGCTCTTGCTCTGGTCGTACAGGGACCGGACAGCCCTTAGAAAAGGGCCCCGGACCCCATACTCCCAGAGCACCCCCCACAGGGCGCCACGAGGGACACAGTCGAATGCCTTCTCCAGATCCACAAAGCACATGTGGACTGGTTGGGCAAACCATCATAAACCCTCTGCACCCTGGTCCAGTGTTCCACAACCGGGATGAAAACCGCATTGTTCTTCCTGAATCTGAGGTTCGACTATCGGCCACATTCTCCTCTCCAGTACCCTGGCACAGACTTTCTCGAGGAGGCTGAGGAGTGTGATCCCTCTGTAGTTGGAACACATCCTCCGGTCCCCCTTCTTGAAAAACCAGCCCAGAGGTACTGTCCCCAAACGCCACACAATGTTGCAGAGGCGTGTCAGCCAAGACAGCCCCACAACATCCAGAGACTTGAGGTACTCAGGGCATATCTCATACGCCCCCGGTGCCTTGCCACCGAGGAGCTTCCCAACTACCTCAGTGACTTCAGCTTGTGTGATGAACGAGTCCACCTCTGAGCTCTCGGCCTCTGCTTCCTCAGTGGAAGACCTGTTGTTGGGTTTGAGGAGATCCTCAAAATCTAATTCTAAAAGTTTAATCATTTTCTATTCCTGACAGATTAGGGGAAAGCAGGTCGCAACATTTCTAATTCCTCAAAAGAAAATCAAACTATGGCAATTATATTCATTCTGTGTTTGGTTAGTTCCTTTTAATTTCAGGAAAAAAACAACCACATTAAACCATTCCTTCTACAAGAATCACATTTAAATGCAAAAATCTTTTTATCTAACATCAGTAATTTTGTTACACTATACTTTATACTGTTCATGTGAGAAAATGTTAAGCCATGTCATTTTAATCATTATGAGCTACGAACAACTGGAACTAGCTTGTTTCGAAGCTAAAATGTTCAGCTAGCATAGCAGGTGTTATCATGGCTGCCAGTCCCATAACAACAGAATTATTATTAAAGCTATTTTACGAGTCATGTTCAGCTCAGTTTGTCCTCTTTTGGTACCTGTGTTAAATTAGTTTATTTGAAATAATTTAAAATATGCCACTCTCTATGGGTTCTATAGAGCTTTAAAATAATATTTGCCAAAATAGACAAAGTTGTTAAGTGTAAATATGCACTTTTGAAAATATAGTTTAATTGGTTCCTAATTTTTTAAATTTACAAATAATGCCAAATTATGTCCATGTTACAACAGAGTGGCTGGAGCAGACAGATGTGGCTTTAATAAAGTAAAAGTGTGTCTTGTCTCGGACCTCAGAGCCTCTTGTTTTTACATAAACCCCTTAGAAAATAAAATCATAGCCTCAGTAGATTTTTCAGGGAGGTATGGTGAGCTCACTGACAACTCTGTCATGTTTGTTAAAGTCTACTCAAACCACAATTTAGGAAAAGATTATTCAATATTGTTAAAGTGTTGTTGTTTTAATTAATAAATGACTCCATAAATACAACATTAATCTATGGATTAACAAAGCAACATAACACAAAGAAATGAAGCAGACTTTGAAATATAAACATGTGACAATAATAAAGATGCTTTAAAAGAGCAGCATAAGTACTCACCAATGAATGATCAGCCTTTTCTTTACTTAAAGCTGTAAATAGATCAATTTTCAGCAGTAAATGTTTTTAAAGACACACACTCGACTGAACCTGAAAGTTTTACTTTAGTTTTTGCATCTTGTTTTTCCTGTTCCTCAAAACTCCGCCTCTAAATCTAGCTTTGATGATCTAACTCCTTAATATCTTTATATACTTAAAATAGAAAAAGCAGTTCCCAGTGAACCAATGATCTTCATAAACTAAATACTCTGTAAATATCACTTTAACTCTCCAGTGTTTGAGTTTATAGATCTAACAGCAGTTTATTGTTTTTGACAAACACAATGTCCCTGTTTCTCTGCAGCAGGCTGAACCAACTCAGAGTTTTAATCTGAACTCAGGCTTTAACTCAGTCCAGATCGGCCCAACTCAGAGTTTACTGTTTCAGAAACAGGTCCAGAGTTTTCCAGCAGAGGGAAGAAAGTCATTATCAATGGAGCCTAGAAAAGAGGAGTCACCATGGCAACAATAATTAACAAAAGCTGCCATGTTTGAGGAAAATAAAGTCACATGACTCTGGAGAGACTATATTCAGGTTTAAAATATTTTCTAAAGTCAAGTACATTAGCAGCTGCTTCGGCTAAAAATAAAGATAATTAGTAAGATACAAATACAATAACTTTGTGTATTATTCTTAACATTTACTGATAATACTTCTATTTCATCACATGTTTATTGTCCTACATTTATTTGAATGTGACTGTGGACACTGCTTTAATCATGTATTTTATAGTTAATCTGAGTAAACGTAAGATTTTCATGAACAGTGTAACTTGACCTCAAACAAAAGCATTAAAGTCCTGCAGTAAAAGAACTGAGTCATTGTCTTCGACAAATGCAAGGAGCAGGATTAATCGTTAAGTTGTTCTGAAGTGAGTTTGTAAATGTAGAATATAAATATATAAAAGTAATGAAAGTAAAATCATTCACTGTTGTGTTTAAAGTGAATATTCTCTGTTTTGTTGTGAATGAGGACATGGATGGTCCAATCAGAGAGCTCCTTCAGGAGCAGCAGAGGAGGAGACTTCTCTGGGTTAGAGGAATAAAACAGGTTCAGGTTCACAGACTCAACACACATTTGTTACATTTCTTTTGCTTTACACTTTCATTTATCAAAGGGTTGAGACCATTTATGTTAAAACAGGACTAAAAACACAAGAAAACCAGGTCTAAACTCAAAATTGAAATAAGTCTAAACCAGGATTAAAGCCAGGACTGAACCAGGTCCAAGACTAAACCCAGGACAGAGACTGAGGCAAGAACACAAGTTTTATTGAATATAATTAATATTTAGCAAAGATTAAAACAAATAAAACCAAGTGGAAGAAAGATAGTGTTACTATGTCTTAAACCAAAACCACATAATGTTTAAAATTTATTACATTAATGAAATATTTGTTTATATATTGAACTTTACAAACAGCTCACAACAGAAACATTTAACAAAAAATACAAGAAAAAAACTGTTACATGTGGCATTTAATATTGACCAGGTATATTTCCATCAAACATACATCCATAATCCATAAATCTAATGAAAACTCTATTAGGACACTAGCTGTGAAAACTCACTGATTATTAAACAAAGGACAGATTAATAAAAACAAGTGAGAAAAGGTGCTGTTCAAAGGTCACAGAATCAAAACCCAGTCACTTGGTCAGGTCTAGACTCATGTTTAATCTCACCTACATCTATCTACAATCTGCAGCTGGAGTTTCTCAGTGAGTCTCATCTCTTCTCGTCTGATGTTTACTCAATTTATTTAACAGACATGATGACCAGAGGAGCTGAGTTTTTACCTTTATCATTGTTACCGGGACTGAAGTAAGGATAGAGTTTCTCTGTGAAAGTGCAGCCAGTGAAAGAGTAGATGAGAGCTGCAGTATCTACATCACAAAAGGAGACCAGACCCTGATCATAATCCACAAACACCCCAATCCTCTGAGGAACAGACTTTAGTGAGAGAATAACACTAGGTCCAGCACAAGCTATGTACTTATCACCATCTCTCAGAATAATGGTCCAGAAACCATTTTGAGGTGTTAAGAAAAAATATTCCTTTCTTGTGATTGATTCTTTGGCCACTCCTAAATCCCACTTAGTCTTCCCTTTGACCTGAACCTCAAAATAAAATCTGCCTGAAGAGAAACTCTGCTTTGCTAAAACACAAGGGAACTGTGAAAACCTCTTTGTGTTGTCTGGGAGTGTTTTTTTCACATCTTTGTGATAAACCTGTTTCAGATCATCAGACTGGACAAGAGAGGGATGTGCAGTTTCTGGATCTAGAGTCACGCCCACTGCCCACTGCTGTAGTCTCTTTAGTTCAACCTTTGCCATTTTCTTCATCTGTTCAGTGAGTGTGTCCTGCAGCTGAGACACAGCTCTCTCCACTGTGCCCTCAAACGAAGGAGGGTCAAAGTTCACCTGTGTCCAGTCCTTCATGTTTGGAGCAGTTTTCAGGTAAGTGAAGTTTTGCAGAAAGTGGAGGTGGTCTTCAGAGCGTGAGAGCTGCTCCACTTCTGTGCTTCTCTTCTTCAGCTCAGAGAGCTCCAGTTCCAGCTCTGTGATCAAGCCTTTGGCCTGTTTCTCTGTCCTCCTCTGCTTTTCTTGGACCTCCTCTTTGAACTGGTCCAGACTCCTCTGAACTGACTCCATCAGAGCCGTGTAGACCCGGACCCCTTCAGCCATCTCTCTGTCTCTCTGTTTCTGACTGAGCTCCACTGAGTGTTTGATCTCCTGGATCTTCAGCCGTCTCTCGTCCATCATCTGCTGAGTTTCAGCCTCTGTCTGCTTCAGCGCTGTCTGCTGCTCTTCATATTCTTCTTTCAGAGGGACTATGTCATGGCTCTTGTGATCCAAAATGGTGCACATCATGCAGACACAGCTCTGGTCCATCCTACAGAACAGATCCAGAGGTTTGTCGTGTATGGGACACGTCCTGTCTTCCAGGCTTTGCACAGGGTCCAGCAGCTGGTGATTTTTCAGACGGGGCAGTGTCAGATGAAGATCCAGATGGCTCTGACAGTACGAGAGCAGACAAACCAGGCAGGACTTCAGGGCCTTCAGTTTGGGCTCAGGGCAGACATCACAGAGGACTTCTCCTGCTTCAGCAGCTGGTTGCTCTGAGCTCACAGAGTCTTCTTCCTGTGGAGCTCTGTTTCTGAACTGAGAGACCATCTCTGAGATAAAAGTGTTGACCTGCAGCAGAGGTCTTGTGTTGAAAACCTCTTTACACATGGGACACTGACAGAGGTCACTGTTGTCCCAGTGTTTGTTGATGCAGCATTTACAGAAGTTGTGTCCACATGGAGCAGAGACTGGGTCAGTGAACACCTCCAGACAAATGGAGCACAGGAACTGGCCTTCAGACAGAGAAGAGTTTACAGCAGCCATGTCTCTAAAAGAAATAAAGGTTATGTTACCTATTTGTAGCCTAACATTGAATATAATGCTGGTGTTATAAATGTCATATTATTACAGATTTATGATGTCAATCTAAGGTCAGCTTTAGAGTAATATATATATATATATATATGAAAAATGTAAACTTAGAACTGTAGCCAAATAAAAATATATTATAAAAATAAAAAATAGAATTGCAACTGTGACCCTATTACCGTAACCAAAGTAAATATTTTCATAAATGTAATAAACTTTTCAATAATATTAAAACTACCTTTTTGCTGCTTTTTCTCTATTTTCTTCTATTCGCAAGTTACACTTACGACCAGGGCCGTAGCCAGTAGAGTTTATTTACATGTATTTATGTGTTATTTTATGACTTTTAATTGAGATATATAAAATTGAAGATTGTCTTTTACTAAAGTAATAAAACTCCATAGACTTTCCTCTTCCTAGACACTCTTTAGCACAAGTAAATACCAAGTACCAAGGCCACCCAAGACATAAAGATACCTGAACATTTCCTCAGAGTTAAACATTTATTTGGATCATTAAATGCGTGACAAAAATGGCTCCGCCAGCTTTATTCTGTAAACCACACATTTAAACGATATAGAAAATCAAGAGTTTACATTTAACATTGAACGAATAGTAGTTATGTTGTACTTACCTGCGTTTAAGAAAAACTCCAATAAAAATCTGGAGAATACAGTTTAATGTTCCTTTGAGCTGGTTACACCTTTACTTTCTCTTTCCTTTCTGGCTTTTGTGCCACGTCGTACAGCAGGTCTGATTGGTTTTCTGCTCTAAAAGGGCCGTAGTATGAGCACTTATTTCTCCCATTCTTGAAAATAAGTAAGTTTGAGTTTTGACTTTGCTGAGGGACACTACTGTTCTCCATCATTACCCTTTTATATTGTATTACATTTTACATTTAAATTTAGTCATTTAGCAGACGCTTTTATCCAAAGCGACTTACAAGTGAGGAAAACAATGGAAGCAATTTCAACAACACAAGGTAACGAAAAGCATAAGTGCACAAAAAACTAGTCAGTTAAAAACCTAGCACAGTAATCAAAGCCAAGGATAAGATTTTTTTTTTTTAAAGGAATCGATAGAAAGGAAGTAGAATTCAGTGTTTGTCAGTCAGGTGTTGACAAAAAAGATGTGTTTTCAAGCGTTTTTTAAAGATGGCTACAGAATCTGCTGATCTTGTAGCAGCAGGTAGATCATTCCACCAATGTGGAACAGATCCAGAGAAAGTGCGTGAGAGTGATTTTTTTCCTTTTTGGGATGGTACCACCAGACGTTGTTCATTAGCAGAGCGCAGGGATCTGGTAGGAACAGGTCTGTATCAGTGAGGGAAGATATGAGGGGGCGGAGCCAGTGGTGGTCTTGTAGGCCAAGAGCATAGCTTTGAACTTGATGCGGGCATCAACCGGGAGCCAATGTAACCTAGTGAAGAGAGGAGTTACGTGCGCTCTCTTCGGTTCTTTAAAGACCACTCTTGCCGCTGCATTCTGGATGAGCTGCAGAGGTTTGGTTGTGCAGGCAGGGAGTCCAGCCAGTAGAGCATTGCAATAATCCAGTTTGGACAAGACAAGAGCCTGGACTAGGATTTGCGTAGAGTGCTTCGATAGGAAAGGTCTAATTTTACTAATGTTATAGAGGATGAATCTACAGGACCTGTTGGTGCTGGCAACATGACTTGTGAAGTTTAGTTGATCATCAATTACCACTCCCAGATTTCTGGCAGTGCTGGACGGTGTAATGGTAGATGAACCTAGTTGAATGGAGAGGTTGTGGTGGGTCTTTGGGTTGGCTGGAATCACTAGCAGTTCTGTTTTTCCAAGGTTCAGCTGCAGGTGATGGTCCTTCATCCAAAGTGAGATGTCACTCAGGCCGAGACACGAGCAGAGACTCGGATCATCAGGTTGAAATGACAAGTGGAGTTGAGTGTCATCCGCATAGCAGTGATAGGAAAAGCCATGCTTCTGAATGACAGAGACAAGGGATGTCATGTAAATGGAAAAGAGTAGCGGTCCAAGCACCGAGCCCTGAGGCACCCCTGTATTCAGATGTTGAGACTCAGAAACCTCGTTTCTCCAGGATACTCTGAATGACCTATTTGAGAGGTAGGACTTGAACCATTGCAACGCTATTCCAGAAACACCCATGGCACTGAGAGAAGACAGGAAGATATGATGATTAACAGTGTCAAAGGCAGCAGACAGATCCAGTAAGATGAGGACAGATGACTTGGATGTTGCCTTTGCCAGTCTCAGGGCTTCGATGACTGAGAGCAGTGCAGTTTTGGTGGAATGTCCACTCTTGAACCCAGACTGGTTCTGGTCCAGGAGGTTGTTTCGTGTGAGAAAGGAAGAGAGCTGGTTAAACACAACTCGCTCCAGAGCTTTGGCAGTAAAGGGAAGGAGGGAAACCGGTCTGTAATTTTCTAACAGTAAAGGGTTGAGAGTGGGTTTCTTCAGTAAGAGTGTATCTATTTACTTCGACAGCACAGAGCCTATTCTGGAATCTTTGTAGCTGTTTTGTCTAAGATTGGATGTGTTTTCAATGTAATTCTGTAAAAATGGTAAATTTTTGTTAAAACAAAGAAAACAAAAGCAGTCTGCTATGCATTTGCAATTACCAATCTGACTTATGAGCATAGTTGGTCACATTTTCTTAGATGGATTTAACAGTCTTGTCACATTCTCCTCATTTTTATCAAATTGTAGTTTTGTTTTTCTACTGACTTAAAAACTTGTTTATCCATTGCTGGGACGTGAACCTTACAGTTTCATTGGTATCCACCAGATACCGTCAGAGAGCAAAAATGAACAGGGGACGTTGTTTGTGCAGAGAACAGTGCATCCTGGGAGATTGAGTGAATGTGTCGTCCTTGCTGTGATAAACACTGTGTAAAAGACTACATTTCCTAGAGACGCAGTGGTATGGGTCGTTCCAGCACCTGACTCTAGCCCAGGCCGGGTGATTGGATGAAATTACACTAAAAGCCTGACAAACTACAAAGATTAAAACAAATAAAACCACGTCGAAGAAAGATAGTGTTAATGTGTCACCAAAACCACATAAATTTTAATGTTTATTCCAATAATTAAATATTTATTTATATATTGAATTTTACAAACAGCTCACAACAGAAACATTTAACAAAAAAAAATAAAATAATAAATACATGAATTGTTACATGTAGGATTTAATATTGACCAGAAATATTTCAAGTTTTAAGAAAACTGGTTAAGTTTTATTGAATATGATTAATATTTGGCAAAGATTACAACAAATAAAACAAAGTGGAAGAGAGATTGTGTTACTGTTAAAAAACAAAATACAAAAAAAAATACATGAACTGTTACATGTGGGATTTAATATTGACCAGGTATATTTCCATCAAACATACAATCCATAAATCTAATGGAAACTCTATTAGGACTCTAGCTGTGAAAACTCACTGATTATTAAACAAAGGACAGATTAATAAAAACAAGTGATAAAAATAATCAGGTGCTGTTCAAAGGTCACAGAATCAAAACCCTGTCACTTGGTCAGGTCTAGACTCATGTTTAATCTCACCTACATCTATCTACAATCTGCAGCTGGTTTCTCAGTGAGTCTCATCTCTTCTCGTCTGATGTTTACTCAATTTATTCAACAGACATGATGACCAGAGGAGCTGAGTTATTACCTTCATCATTGTTACAGGGACTGAAGTAAGGATAGAGTTTCTCGGTGAAGGTGCAGCCAGTGAAAGAGTAGATGAGAGCTGCAGTATCTACATCATAAAAGGAGACCAGACCCTGATCATAATCCACAAACACCCCAATCCTCTGAGGAACACACTTTAGTGAGAGATCAAGTACAGAGTCCAGACAAGCTGTGTACATATCACTGTCTCTTAAAATAATGGTCCAGAAACCATTTTGAGGTGTTAAGAAAAAATCGTCCTTTCTTATGATTGATTCTTTGGCCACTCCTAAATCCCACTTAGTCTTCCCTTTTACCTGAACCTCAAAATAAAAACTTCCTGAAGAGAAACTCTGCTTTCCTAAAACACAAAGGCAAAAAGAAAATCTCCCTGGGTTGTCTGGGAGTGTTTTCTTCACATCACCATCAAAAACCTGTTTCAGATCATCGGACAGGGCAAGAGAGGGATGTGCAGTTTCTGGATCTAGAGTCACGTCCACTGCCCACTGCTGTAGTCTCTTTAGTTCAGCCTCTGCAGACAGTTTCTTCATCTGTTCAGTGAGTGTGTCCTGCAGCTGAGACACAGCTCTCGCCACTGTGCCCTCAAACGAAGGAGGGTCAAAGTTCATCTGTGTCCAGTCCTTCATGTTTGGAGCAGTTTTCAGTGAATTGAAGTTTTGTAGAAAGTGGAGGTGGTCTTCAGAGCGTGAGAGCTGCTCCACTTCTGTGCTTCTCTTCTTTAGCTCAGAGAGCTCCAGTTCCAGCTCTGTGATCAAGCCTTTGGCCTGTTTCTCTGTCCTCCTCTGCTTTTCTTGGACCTCCTCTTTGAACTGGTCCAGACTCCTCTGAACTGACTCCATCAGAGCCGTGTAGACCCGGACCCCTTCAGCCATCTCTCTGTCTCTCTGTTTCTGACTGAGCTCCACTGAGTGTTTGATCTCCTGGATCTTCAGTCGTCTCTCGTCCATCATCTGCTGAGTTTCAGCCTCTGTCTGCTTCAGCGCTGTCTGCTGTTCTTCATATTCTTCTTTCAGAGGGACTATGTCATGGCTCTTGTGATCCAAAATGGTGCACATCATGCAGACACAGCTCTGGTCCGTCCTACAGAACAGCTCCAGAGGTTTGTCGTGTTTGGGACACGTCCTGTCTTCCAGGTTTTCCACAGGGTCCAGCAGCTGGTGCCTTTTCAGACGGGACAGTGTCAGATGAAGCTCCAGATGGCTCTGACAGTATGAGAGCAGGCAAACCGAGCAGGACTTCAGGGCCTTCAGTTTGGGCTCAGTGCAGACGTCACAGAGGACTTCTCCTGCTTCAGCAGCTGGTTGCTCTGAGCTCACAGAGTCTTCTTCCTGTGGAGCTCTGTTTCTGAACTGAGAGACCATCTCTGAGATAAAAGTGTTGACCTGCAGCAGAGGTCTTGTGTCGAAAACCTCTTTACACATGGGACACTGACAGAGGTCACTGTTGTCCCAGTGTTTGTTGATGCAGCATTTACAGAAGTTGTGTCCACATGGAGCAGAGACTGGGTCAGTGAACACCTCCAGACAAATGGAGCACAGGAACTGGTCTTCAGACAGAGAAGAGTTTATTGCAGCCATGTCTCTAAAAGAAACAGAGACATTATGTTTCATTATTCATTTTTTTTCCTTCCTGGATTAGTAAAAGCTAAAGTTACAAATCTAATTCTAATAGTTTAATAATTTTCTATTCCTGACAGATTAGGGTAGAGCAGGTTTTAACATTTCTCAATTCAAATTCAAAATCAAACTATGGCATATTACTTTCCTTCTGTGTTTAGTTAGTTCCTGTTAATTTCAGAAAAAAGCAACAACATTGAATCATTACTTTCAAAGAATCTCATTTAAATGTAAAAATATAATTAAATATATAAAAATAATATAAAAAAGTATTTTTTATACTATGCTTTATACTGCTAGTTCCAGTTTATACAACTGGAACTAGCTTGTTTCAAAGCTAAAATGTTCAGCTAACATAGCAGGTGTTGTCATGGCTGCCAGCCCCATAACAACAGGATTATTATTACAGCTATTTTACGAGTCATGTTCAGCTCAGTTTGTCCTCTCTGTGCTCAGTTTGTCCTCTCCTGGTACCTGTGGTAAATTCATTTATTTGAAATGTTTTAAACTCCGCCTCTCTCTATGCGTTCTATACAGCTTTAAAATAATATTTGTCCAAAATTTTAGTGATTTTTAGTGTGAATATGCACTTTTAACAATAGTTTGTTAATTGGTTCCTAACTTTTTAAATTTACAAATAATGTCAAATTATGTCCATGTTACAGCAGTGTGGCTGGAGCAGACAGATGTGGCTTTAATGAAGTAAAAGTGTGTCTTGTCTCTGACCTCAGAGCCTCTTGTTTTTACATAAACCTTTTAGAAAATAAAATCATAGCCTCAGTAGAATTTTTAGGGAGGTATGGTGAGCTCACTGACAACTCTGTCATGTTTGTTAAAGTCTACTCAGACCACAATTTAGGAACAGATTATTCAATATTGTTATAGTGTTTTTGTTTTAATTAATAAATGACTCCATAAATAAAACATTAATCCATGAATCAGCAAAACAACATAACAACACAAAGAAATGAAGCAGACTTTGAAACATAAATGACAATAATAAAGGTGAATTAAAAGAGCAGCATAAGTACTCACCAATGAATGATTTTCCTTATCTTTAGCTAAAGCTGTAAATAGATCTGTTTTTAGAAGTAAATGTTTTTAAAGGCACACTCGGCTGAACCTTTAAGTTTTACTTTAGTTTTTGCGTCTTGTTTTTCCAGTTTCCCAAAACTCCGCCTCTAAATCTAGCTTTGATTATCTAACTCCGTAATATCTTTATATACTTAAAATAGAAAAAGCAGTTCCCAGTGAACCAATGATCTTCATAAACTAAATGCACCGTAAATATCAGTTTAACCATGTTTACATTTAGTCATTTAGCAGACGATTTCATTTTAAAGCAACATTACATTAAGGTTCCATTCACCAGTGTTAAAGCTGGAACACCACTGAAGGCAAGGTGGGTCAAGTGTCTTGCCCAAGGACACAACAACAGTATGAACTGGTGGGAGGGCAGGAATCGAACCACCTACCTTCTGGTTGAAGGACAAACGCACTACCACTGAGCCACTGCACATATAGACTCCTCTAAACTCAAATCAAAACACTGTTAAAAGAGACATTCTGATGTACAATACATTTGTCTAAAGTAAAAGTATGATTCTAGCTTTAAAATAGATAACAGAAGGATTTTCAGATATAATAATTACTAATAAGTCAATAAACATGTACATTTAAATATAATTCACCCTGTGATTATTTTTACAGTGTTGGTTTTACAGTGAAAAAGTTCGAGACTCACGCAGTAGATGTGTTTTATGTTTTTATTGAAGAAAATGCAGTTTTAACTCAAATATATTGATAATGATACATCCCCCAGTGTTTGTTCTTAGTACTCATTTTCCACCACGAGTCATTACCACAAGTTCACTCGATTTTAAGTCAGCTAGCTTGTGTTTTTTTGTTGGCGCGCTTTGGAGCTTAAGTCCTTTTGTAAAAAGTTTGGAATAATCCTACCGGTCTGCAGTTCACCGTCACGGCCAAAAGGAAGGATGCACAAAGAAGAGATAAGCACACCAGAATCCGCTCTCCTGCTGTCGTTCTCAGGCAGGTGAGTGCAGGATCTTCCCCTCGACAGGTTCTCCAGGTGAATTAGCAAAGACGGCGCTAGCAACTTTAGCTTTAGCTTAGCTTTTCCAGCTCCGTCTTTAGAAAAGTATTTAGACTCACCTCCAGGCTGCACGATTCGTCAGAGAGTCTTCCACAATCATCTGAAGCAAGAAGTGTTCCAGACGTGCTGAAGTCCGGCTTTCAAGCACTTTTTACTAGTTTTATTAAGCTCATGTAATGTGCGGACATTTCCAATTCTGTACAGTCCTTGGCGCTCCTCGGGTCTTTCTTTCCCTCTTTATCTTTGCGTCATTAGGTTACGTAAATCCAGCAAATCAAATAATAAAAAACAAATATTACTGGATTTCTTCCCTATTAATTCCCTATAACTATTAATACTTCTTCTGTTTATAAACTTTTAACACTATGAAAATACATATTTTAACTGTATAATAAAAAATAAAATTACTTATAAATGAAATTACAATGCCTCAATGCGTTATATAAGCTAATAATGAAATGGTATACATTTGTGTAAATGGAAAAAAACAAAGACTACCCTGATATACTCAATAATCAGGTTATTACACTCAGAACAGATCGGCCCAACTTAGAGTTTACTATTTCAGAAACAGGTCCAGAGTTTTCCAGCAGAGGGAAGAAAGTCATTATCAATGGAGCCAAGAAAAGAGGAGTCACCATGGCAACGATAATTAAACAGAGGCACCCATGTTTGAGGAAAATAAAGTCACATGACTCTGGAGAGACTATATTCAGGTTTTAAATATTTTCTAAAGTCAAGTACCTTAGCAGCTGCTTTGGCTAAAAATAAAGATAATTAGTAAGATACAAATACAATAACTTTGTGTATTATTCTTAACATTTACTGATAATACTTCTATTTCATCACATGTTTATTGTCCTACATTTATTTGAATGTGACTGTGGACACTGCTTTAATCATGTATTTTATAGTTAATCTGAGTAAACGTAATATTTTCATGAACAGTGTAACTCGACATTAAACAAAAGTCATCGACAAATGCAAGGAGCAGGATTAATCGATAAGTTGTTCTGAAGTGAGTTTGTAAATGGAGAATAAAAATATATAAAAGTGATGAAAGTAAAATCATTCACTGTTGTGTTTAAAGTGAATATTCTCTGTTTTGTTGTGAATGAGGACATGGATGGTCCAATCAGAGAGCTCCTTCAGGCGCAGCAGAGGAGACTTCTCCACCTCTTTGTGCAGCTCTGATTGGTTCTTGGTTTAAAAAGTGTTTGTTACATTTCTTTTCCTTTACACTTTCATTTATTAAAGGTTTGAGACCATTTTTGTTAAAACAGGACTAAAACCAAAAGAAAACCAGGTCTTAGGCTGAGTCTAAACCAAGACTAAACCCAGGACAGAGACTGAGACAAGAAAACTGGTTAAGTTTTATTGAATATGATTAATATTTAACAAAGATTAAAACAAATAAAACCAAGTGGAAGAGAGATTGTGTTACTGTTAAAAAACAAAATGCAAAAAGAAATACATGAACTGTTACACGTGAGATTTATTTGACCAGAAATATTCCCATTAAACATATAATCCATAACTAATGAGGACTCTATTAGGACACTAGCTGTGAAAACTCACTGATTATTAAACAAAGGACAGATTAATAAAAACAAGTGAGAAAAATAATCAGGTGCTGTTCAAAGGTCACAGAATCAAAACCCAGTCACTTGGTCAGGTCTAGACTCATGTTTAATCTCACCTACATCTATCTACAATCTGCAGCTGGGGTTTCTCAGTGAGTCTCATCTCTTCTCGTCTGATGTTTACTCAATTTATTCAACAGACATGATGACCAGAGGAGCTGAGATATTACCTTTATCAAAGTTACAGGGACTGAAGTAAGGATAAAGTTTCTTGGTGAAAGTGCAGCCAGTGAAAGAGTAGATGAGAGCTGCAGTATCTACATCATAAAAGGA